>JABUQX010069103.1:12500-55000 GCA_015478945.1 Trachelipus rathkii
GCAGAAGCACGCGAGTATAGTTTGTAGTGACTTACGAAACCCAGCTTGTGTATTCTTCGAGCCTTCACAGGGGAAGTAGTGGATTCGGTGTTGCCTCGATAGATGACAATTACAGGTGAAACACTTCGCCACTAGAACACAACGACGGAGGTTGTAGAAATAAAGAGTGATTGAGACTTAGCATATTTGTGAGCGAGATGCCTGTCTTTCCACATAGTATCTCATAAATACCAGTGTCAAAGAGTAATCTTTCATTTATTCTCTCGTTTAAGCCTCATTTCTTCACACCACACAACTCTCTAATTATGTTCATTCCATGCACCTCGATTTTGTGCATGAAGAGCGTTATAATACTCTTCGCATACACCTCAGCATGCCCCTAAAGATTGCCATCTTTATGGTAACTTACGAAGTGAGTAAGTTTAGAGTCTAATAACATAAGGTTATTATTCTCGAGTCACAGAGCGATAAGATCTCACTACTTATTAATTACATAACACAGGTAACAACATGAGAATTGGACTCGTTCTCATAGTAAGTTAGCAGCTAGTGTTGCTCACGTGAATGACTTGTGCGAGTAGTCGAAGGGCACTCATCTCAACGCGATCTGCGCAGCACCGCTCTAGAGGCTGCTTTCCTGCCATTCAAACGAGTTACGTCGACTTGACTAAGGGCTGATTGGAACTTTTCCTTACTAAAACCTCTGCATTCATCCATTCGCCTTCTCAATGCCACAACGAAACAACCATAACTACAGAATTGATCTCTCCTATAAGACATAGATGCTGTCATGAAGATCTCGTATTGGTCGTTGGCATCCATAAATATCATTCTTCCACTCATGTGAAGGAACCTGTCCTCAACACTATTCAAAAAACTATTAAGCATTAAACATCTATTATGAAGTAAAACATTAGACATTTCACACACACAAAACACTTGTGCTCCATTTTTTAAGCAGTTTACACTAGCAGAATTCTGTCGAACCAGGCCAATGATGTATCTCTCTATAATATGGACGAGAGTCCTCTCAAACTCTTCTAAGATTGTGCCAGGCGCTCATATAACCGAGATAGTGAGATATATTCCGCATATTGGATGTTGATGTGGAGGTAGGCACAGGCCTCTTCATCTGAATTGCGTGCACATCTCAAAGATATGTACTTTCTGAACACCATTTCCAGTCACGCCCACCATGTGCAAAATTGAGCATATTCAATAAACCCATCCATCAACAAATGCATGTTGTATAACAAGAAGAGAAAGTAGCAGTAAATTGAATAAAAGTGATAGGTATCTTCTGCCATCTAGTGTTACTCGCTGATTAGTGAGAGCATCGTGAATAGCCAATCATACTTTTGAGTACTCCCATGTGTAATTTATTTAATTGTTACAATGGATGGACCGCCGTCCCAATATGCGTGAGAGAGTACACAATATGAGAAACGATTTATGGATTCCAGGTTTCAGGGAGAAGAACCAGTGAGGTTCACGCTGTTAGAATGAAGGAAATAGACTATTGGAATTAAGAATGCAAGGTTAGACTCACTATCTCTTGATCCTATTAGACCTTCCTATGCTGTGATACCGATTATCTACTCGATTTTTGCCGTGCGCCGTGTAATCGTTGTGAGGCGAAATACCATTAGAGAAGAGCCTAAATATAGCGGAGAGGGTGTGAGTGTTGCGCTTATAAGTGTACGACTTTTTGCCATTTGTGTGCTGTGTTATTTCAAGTGAGTGGTGTGTCTCTTTAAAAACGTGTAAAGAGTAAAGTTTGATCCAGTAAACGTTATGGTACTTAGTTCATGTCGTTAGACAATAGTCATTTCGTGAAAAACTTTCAAGCTTGGTTCTTGCTCGACGCAAGCACACGTGGACAGAACAGTATGACCTTTCCTCAGGAGTTTTATCCACTTGCAGTTAACGTACAGTGTTGAATTATTCAGAATACCAAACAGGAATGAAAGGACGGATTTGAATCGCAGAGTGAGTAGAAACAAGCATGATATCCTGTGTGATTAAGAATAGAGCACTAATATAATCCAATGAGCTGAGAAGACCTACACACACTTCAATAATTCTTGAGTTTGATCTAACGCAGTTCACGTTTGGACGAATAAGTCCTTTGACTCGGCGCTTATTGCTCGCTTTTTCATTTGTAAGTAAGGGTACTATTGGTATGATTCTACTCGCTGTCCTCCAGAGGCTACTCTCGGCGTAAATTGCGAGTATAGAAGTAAGCACGGCTCTCTCATAACGCTTGTATTCTTACGACGATCGGCATACAGAGTATACATACCGATCAATGGTGCAACACATCAATGCCGCTCATGTCTAGGTGTGGTAGCACAGTTACTATTGGATTATGATATAATTTCAACCAGTGAGTGTGAGAGTCATTATACGAGTGATGATATTATGCAGATATATTTGAGACTTGAAGACACAAAGCAGTTTTACATATCATGTGAGAGACACTCTAGTAACAGTCATTCATCCTCCCCTTTGCTAATCAACCTTTCTTGTGGACTCATAAATACCGTTTATATAGTGGAAAGGATGGAGATAGTCGGGTTGGCTCTGTTCTTGCAGGCCACAGGTCACCTCACTCGAGCTGCAGACACATGTTCATGAAATTGACCGTGATGGCGCTTACATTCGAGAGTGTGACTGAAAAAGTGGATAGAGAACAAATAGTGCTATAATACCCTTCGCGAGAGGATTGTAGAAAGTGTTGATGTTTCTTGTCGACACTCCGAGCATAGAGGAGATAAAAACGCTTTGTTATCATTCAGTTAACGCGAAAGTAGATCACTATCGGGATTCCATCTCTTATTGTAGGGTATTGTATTTTGCTGAACAGCAGTTCCATATATTGATTCCATAAGGAGTGATTCGTTAACCCTCTATATGCTCTCGCTGACCGACTTTCCAGCTAGAGAAGCCTATCCTGATTCCTTTGAGAGTGTGTTGCCCAGTTTCTATGTCGTCAGCTCTAATGTTGTGATGCAATGGTTGGTACATTTCGTGACTTTACCTCCTTTGTGTGTGCTTACGCTAAATGTGTCCATTTCTCACTTTTAAGGTGATTACTTTTTCGCTCCTTATATAATTCCAGCATCTTTCTTTTGAACTAATTCAGATGCGAGGTGTGTGCTCGTTTTATGAGTACATTCTCAGGGCTCTTCCATCTTCTCTTCGACTTTGCGTCCTCATATTTTATCTTGTTTCTAACCGCTTCTGTCTTCTAGTCTACCCTAGAGCTTGTCCTATTGCTCACCAACCTTATCCACTCACTGTTATCTCCATCTTATGTGTGTTTATGTGAACATGTGCCTTACTGTTGATTAGCGCAGCACCAATCATAACTCTATATTACTCACTTATATATTAGTAGTATGACTTTTTGCACTTGACTTAATCAAATTGAGCTTATCACTTCTATTTGCACTCTTCTCCATGAGATTTATTCTAGTTTTCAACTTGTTCACATTCAATACTGATTTACTTGTGAGTTAAGTTACTTTAGCATAATACTTATACCTTTATTACCTTGTTTCAACTATAAACTTCTCACTAGCTTATTTTACCTTACATCACTTCCTTCCGTATCACCTCTTCCTTACTCCATCCAAGTACCCTCACTTAAAATCTAGGTAATTTTACATAGAACAAACATAATGATTTCCGATTAATTCCTATTACCTAATCCCCTCACGTGATTTTACATCCAACATCAATACTTCACATCTACTTTAACAATTACCATAATCAATAGTCATATACTTTTTCACTTCGAGATATTACATCATTCATACCTTGACACTCCAAAACTCTAGTATACTTATATTAGGTTAATATTACTCTTGGTGTTTAGAAAGTATTTACATTACTCACATACTTCTCTCACCTATCACTAAATCTATCACCCATATACCATTTACTCATTTTTCTACTAACGACACCCATATACTTATGAATATACCAAAACACCCTGTTATACCTATCTTTTTTTTATCATATATTTACTGATAATCCTGAAAACATTCTTTTTGTTTTTTATTGATTAACCTATTTAATAAGGGAATGTACTATAAAATATTGGAGTTATGCTTACTATCCAAGTCTCTCACCTAATAGCATCTGATCAATATAAACTTTGATAACAGGAGAGACTCTAATTAATTTATGTGCTTAATAAATGTATTTGATAACATTATTAGTAAAAATAATAATTGATTTCATCAATAATTTTTTATTACTGAGGAATAAACTTTAATTATTTCAAAAATATATAAATTATTAAACAATATTTTGTTTTGGTAAACATAGTATTTTATTTTAAAGTTATCGTCTTAATATATTCTTGCATTTATTTAATTTTATATCATATATAATATATATTAAATTTTAAACCTGAGGTAGAAATTCTCGAGTAACGGGATAGCCACAATCTCATATTTATATGAGATGGATAAATTATGGGGTATCAGATATTAAATCCACTTATCTGGTAAATGATGCTGGCAAAGTTTGTGAACATAGCATATCCTGCTTCTTTTTGTTTCTTAAGTTTTTATGTCTTAATTAATAAGTGTATATTCTCTCCGCTTTATAATAGATATCAGTGTGGATCTCGCTATTACAGATTGCCTGTCAGGTCATCTTCAGTGTGATAAATCATTCGGGTGACTCATTTTGCCTCCATATATCCGGACACTTAGCGCTACTATAATGTGTTAAAGAGGAGTTACTTACCACCCACTTGACCTTCCCCTCACACAGTTACCTATTACTTTACCTTTCACTTGGTGGCTCTCCTTTTAATAGAGCTTTTCACATCGTGAGAGTTGTCTGTATTCTAACTATTGTTTTTGTGGTCTCTGGTCATGGTATCCTCACCTCCATCCCATACTCGCGAAGTATGAGGGTACAGGTTATATAACGTTTCTATTTCCGCCTTTAGTAGAATTATACTTTGGTGAACTATTGCCTAATTTAATGGATATAGGTGTGTCCCCGAAGCCATTCGGGGTTTAATACCAACTCGAAGGAGGCTATGTTCGCTTTGCAACATATGGGTTGTATACCATCCCGTGTAATATTCTCACGTCGTTCGGGTATCATTGTGCTTTCTTTGGGAGGGAACTGTCGCGGAGTTCCGGGGGGGCTTTCCCGAGGCCACATCCGCTGCCCTCCCTACGGGGTGGGGTTTCGGGGCGGGTTGTGTTGGGTTCTGGCCTTGGGCCTCCTGCAGTGGACAGGACACTTTCCCATAGGTATAGTTTCCCCTTCCCATCCCTCTGGTATATTGTTCTTTATGTCTCATTTGTTTTATTGTTATTATTGGTTTTTATTGCGGTGGAGAAGTTTCATTAATAGGAGTTTAACTTATGAATACGCCCTTAATTAAAAATACGATTTTAAAGAAAGGCGGATTCCATCTAAAGTCGGTTCCCCCTACCGGCATTTCCCTGGCTCCTCCTAGGCCGGGACCAAGTAAGGGCTTTGATGCCCTAGTAGACGAAATGGTTCGTGCTGCTCACCATCATCCAGCGAACCTCCTTACACCCCAGATTCCAGCTTTATTAGTCGACCCTCCTCATCTTTCTGGTGAGACTGTGTCGCAATCTGTACCTGCGTTACCTCATCAATCGCGTCACCAGAGGAATCGGGCTTCTCCTCACCCGTTGGGCCCGCCTACTCGCTACCATACGCCTCGACCTATTGAACGGTTTCCGTTCTCGGACCCTCCGCTGGGTGCCCCCACAAATGACACCTATCCTTTGTATTTTTATCTTAGTTCGCCGACTTCACAACCTCTCACGTCTCGTAACCATCTCGTCCTCAGTGACGCGTTAGACTACGTCCTCAGTTCAACCGATCATCAGGCGACTCCCATGAGGAATGGTTCTCTCCTCGTTCGTGCCGCCTCTCGACATCAGAGTCAGTTATTGGCTTCTCTTTCATATTTGGGCGATCTTACCGATTGTCTGCTCCGGAGGCCGTTCGCGATAGATCTAAAGGAACAGTGTAAATGCTAACTAGTACACCCAGAGATACGGTTTAAATTTTATGAATATAGTATTCTCTCTCAGAGTTTAGCTATAAATGAGAAGAAGCAGAATAAACGTATATCTACAATGAGCAGTTACATTTTTCCACTAGATTAAATCGGTCACGGTGACTCACAATATGATCTGGGCTCAGAGTGAGTTTACTGAATCCTCATATATGGAGGACTCCCAACTTTTGTGTTCCAATATATTACTTCGTATTATTATTCTCGCTATCTTCTATATTTGCAATTCAACTTCATTATTCCCTCATTCGACCATGAGTGATAAGTATATTGTGTTCTTAATCTCATCGTTCACTCATCTACGTGATTTCGGACTCCATTACATCCCGCACCTTCTCACTTATTAAGATGATTTATTGATTTTATTTAATTTAATTATGTCGTAAATTTGGCTCATTACTCTCCAAATTAATATTAATTGTTATAAGAATTTATCTTATCTCAGAGTCTAGATTTAATTTATCTTAGTCTCTGAGTATGTGTGTGATTTATGACAACTCTTCTCTCATCTCACACTCCTACCTAGTGACTGAAATATAATCTCATTCGCCTTGCCTTGCCTATTTGACTTCCATTTATTATTTATTTATTCGATAATTTGATCCCGAATTGCAAGGATTCTCATCAGGCGTCATCTGTGCGACTTGTCCCTCTTAATCTCATTCTTTAGCGAAATTTAAGGAAGTTTCATATGAACAGTGTTATGCCATAATAAGAGACACATACATTAGCTCTATATCAGTGAATGCGCCAGTTAGCAGCTCTCCTCTTCGCGGACTTAGGAGAGATTACAACTTTAGCTATACATATCCAATGCGATTCAACTTTGTCCGCTGTGGACTAAGCCGGTTTCTACCCTCGCACTCGATCTCACAACACTTTCTCGAGGGCTATCCATTTCTTCGTGACTACATCATAGTGACTTTTCACTCAGTTTTTCATTTCGCACTAGCAATCCAGTGGCACTCTGATTAGGTATCATAGTAAACGTGGCATCCATGTCTGGGAAATTGTCGCGAGGCATTTTTTCGTAGCGGTCTGGCAATGAACTGCCCCCCGCATTCTCCCGACATGATCCGTACTGTTTGCTCATCAGCAACTCCCAGTCCTTCCGCGTCCTATATATCCTATAGAGATTTTGCGCATTTAAAGGTCTTTCGAGTTGGGACCGAAGATGTCTATAATAAATAAAACACAGACACCACTCTCAGGATGAGAGTTGTTCATAGCATCTCACAATTTCACTGTGTTCTATTTTTTCTTCTTTCTGTTATTATTGTGAGTAGTATATAACTCCTCTAGATTACTGCACTTTTTTCGGATTGATGAGATCACTAGGCACTTTTTGCGCGTCGGCTCTGAGGTCATTCTCACGCTATAACGTTCCCTGGTTCTCTCGGTGCATTCGTTACTTCCTGGGGAGAGCGCGCCGCTGAACCATTCTTCTCACCCGAGAGGGCATCGCGACTCTCCTGAACGTGAGCTCCCTTCTTTCCTGGTAAATCCGCGAGTTGCTCCTCTCATTACATACTAATCAGAAGGTCGGGCGACAGAATGATTCTTAAAATCTGTGGAGCCATGTCGTGGCACCCGCCTCCCCGTATCTGGTCTGGGCCCTGAGCTGGTTTGCCCCAAACGTGCCCTGTCGCTCCAAACGCCAGGTGATGTGGTAAAAGCTTACCCATTCCGTCTGTTTCGGCTATCCCAGACTGTTTTCGGGCCTTCTTCTGCAGTGGGTCTGACAAGGGACCCCGAGTTCTTTAGTGTCTATGACGACTTTGGGCGAGTCTACTCCGGTCAGAGCGCTGATATTCTGAGATAGTGAATGTTCAACACACCGACTCTACATCTTCTGAGGTTCCCCAACTTGGGATCCAGGTCCCACCCCCACACCCAGGTCATACACACCACACACACACCCCCACTGTAACCTCTTGTGCTCCCTCACGGTGAGTCCGAGTCTTCTGTTGTCGGGAGGATTCCGGGAGCCATTGGGGGAGATATCACTGTATCCTCCCCTGCCTCCTGCTCCGCTGTCCTTCACTCTGGGCTGCCCCACCCCACCAGCCAAGCGCACGACATGCAAACTTCTGCTGCGACGAATCGATGCCTTCGGGCCTCCTCCCCGTTCCTTTGTCTTGGGTTTCCCTCCTCTTGCCATCCCTGCCATGAGACCCCGCGTCCATAATCGAGTCCTTCAGGGGTGTGATACAACCCTGTGCCTTCTGCCCCGTCCTGGACGATATTGGGGGTTTCCCCTGTCTCCCCCGTTGGAGAGACGAATCTTTCTCTGAGACCCTCTGATGTGAAGATTGGTTTAGCCCTGTCTTTTTTGACGGGTCGCTCCGAGGTCGCGCTATCGGGATAGTAGAGCGATCATTATCTCTATCTCAGGTATAAACCTTCCAGTGTCAATTTACTTATACCATGACTTCCTCTTTATCCGCCGGGCTTATAAGGCGCCCCCTCGTGGCCCATTCTAGTGACTGACCTCGCGCTTCGATCGACGAGTGCTTCTTAAAAAGAAAAGCGTGAAGCCCAATTCGCATATCTATACGATTTTTGTAACAGACCTGCCTTGCGTGACTGATCGCTTCGTCTTCTTCCTTCAATGACCTAAGTTTCTTTACAATGGAACTATAACATGCGTGGTTATATATACCCGAATTTCGAAGTAAGTTGTGAGTTAAGACTTATTGAATTTGCAAGTTTATACCAAAGGCCATCTGCCTCCAAGAATTGCAACTGTGTAACCGTGCTTTTCTGCCGTGCTTTTCTGCCGCCGTCCAAATATAGGTTACCTCTCGCTTCCCATAATATATACGTGGCGCTATATTGATAGGGTGGTGCGTTAGCGATTTCTGTTTATCCACTCAGAATACGGTTCCTTTTCCTACCCATAATCCCCATTCCAAACTGCGGGTTACCGCCGGTAGCTGCCCTCAGTGTCCACTACTCGATTCCCCGTTTTAACTTTGTTACACCGAAATAGAGAGGATTCTTTATTTCACGGACTGTTTCGAAACCTCCGTCCGCCTTGTTTGGGTTGTTGGGGGACTTGTATCATATATTCGTCTACACTCCTTGTGAGTTGAGTGACTCGGTCTTCGTCAACCTAAAATGCGTAGATTGTAGCTTTAGTTATAGGTGTATTGCAGGGCTTTATTCGATTATGGGATATGCCTCAACACAGGCTAACCAAACTCATTTCGAACGTTTATTGACTCACAGCTCGTACTTCCTCTGTGTCGACAATTCTCCTTATGCTCTCTTTATCGTTCAATTATGACAATTCTGGTGGGACAGGTCGCCTTTACCATTTTAGTGGGAGTGAAACGCATTACCGTATAGTACTCATATATACTATCTACCTTTAAATCTCTTTGCCCTGATTCGTACCTTCCAACGCCTTATAAATATACCAGCTGGCGTTATGACAGGGCTGATTGGTCCTCCTTTCTCACTGCTACTTATGTCCCCTGCCTTCCCGGCCACTGACGTCTTTCCTTCCCCTGCGGATGCGTTCACATATTTTGCGGATGTTGTTCTGGAGGCGGCGGAGGCCCATATCCCTCGCTCTTCTGCAATGTCGTCGTTCTGCTACATATACCGTGGTGGGAACGCAGAATTTGCGCTCGGGCTAAATCCGTGCAAAAAATACGTCAAACTCTATCGCTCTAAATACAAGATTAATAACACCTATACAACAGTTCATATACGATTGATTCCTCTTTAAGTATATATAGCCATAGCTGACTTTAGCTCACTCGGTCCCTTCGGTGTCTTTCCAAGCAGGAAGAGACACAAAGTTGATAAAAATGAAGGAATGAATCATTAGGGAACAGTAATTTTTGAAACTACGTTTCCACAACGGTCAAATGATCATTACGTGCCTATTGTCGTGAGTTGCAGGGTGTAATAGTTAATAGGTTGAAATTGTGCTAGAAAAATAGTATCTTTGCATATAGCTGTTATAGCAAGGGTGGATTTTGCTATCATCGATGCGAGAAATCTATGATGTAATGATCAGATAGTGTTCCCCTATCCGTGTGAGACATCCATTCTCTCCGCCTCCGGGCATCGGTTTGCCTTGATCGTGCTGGGATACCCCCCGGCCATTTTTGCTGCTTGCTGCAGCGATTCCTTCGTGTTAATCGCGAAGTGAGTCCTATTTCCCGATCGGGGTTGCCGCGCTGCCTGCCACTGGGATCAATTCTGTGCACCCGCGGTCTTAGTGTACGTACCTCCTGGGAAAAGAAAAGTGCCATGGTGTAGAGAGTTCCTTACGCTTAATAATCGATTGGTGTGGAGACGTGGCGAGGAGATAGTATCATTGATGGGATTGTGGGTTCATACACGCGAGATATATGGGAATAAGGAATGGGAGTGCGCCATTGGACCCACAGCTGAGAGGTGAGTGTTAGTGTGGATCGCTAATTCCTCAAATGTGTGTAGAGGTGGTTATGGTTGTGGCCTGTCATCTCACATCTGCGCGGCAGTGGCTAGAACTATCGTGAACCGTCTGTTCGCCTCTCGCTCTCTAATATAACTATCTGAGGTGGTTAGGAGGGTCTTTCCCCGCCAGGTGTTGGAGACGACTTGAGCAGCCAATACTCTCTTTTTCCTATTTTTCTCAAACCTTTTTCTGACTGGCGACGAAATTTCTCACATGAGAATTATGTAAGTAGACCACTGGGCAATCGGCGGTTAAGGCAGCGGATACTCGTCTATATCTGTCTCGTATATTTCGAATATTAGAGCGCTCGATTCATATCATTCTTCTTAAGTACAGTGAATGGAAAAGATGGGTGTTCTGTTTATTCTCCGCTGTGAGAGCAATTGGCTTAGATTGGTAGGGCCTTCACGGCTGCTTTTTTCTCTTCCGCGGTGAGCACAACACCAGTTTATTAGAGTTTTAGGGAAATGACATTCGTGATTCAACCACAGAATGATATACCTTATAATATATATATATATATAATATATATATATATATCTTCTCTTCACGGTTGGATCCACAACTAGATATATCCGTTAGAGGCTATTTTTTTCCTTTCTATATTAAAAATGGTCTCATAGCTGTTAATTTCTTTCACGATCATCGAGAAGGCTTATGATTATCCACTATTGGAGAATGGGAGTTATTATCTAATCCACATACTTGCACTCGCTGGGTACCGTCCGGGAGTAATCAGCTTCCCATCTTCCTTATCAGTCTCTATTATGTATGGGTTCGAAATTATTCTTATTCCATTGTTCGCTGTGGTAGTACTAACTTATATATATATCAATCACTGTCCTCGTCATATTTTGACATATATAGGTCCGAGGGGGTGCCGCATGAGGAAAGTATGTAGCATCAGCGTTCTCTTTCTCACGACTGCTCCTGGGGGGTTTCCCCGGGGTTTTTTTTTTTTCAATATTGTAGTGTCATTGCTAGCATCTATATCCATCTTTCCGTTCGGTGCTCTCTAATATGTAGTGTAGATTATAGTTAAACCCTGGCGTTGTATGTTTATCTATGGAGTGAATCACACTTAGTTTTTCGAGTGGCAAATTACCTTTTTGGTAACGGGGGACCAAACTAGTCATTGTAGATTTTACGACAGTTTTGTTTGTGCTGTGTGTGTTTACATCTTGTTCTTTTTTTTTTATGCTAAGATTTTTCGAAAACCTCAAAGAATAACGAGTCGATTTATATATCGATCGGCGAGCGCATAGAATTCAACAAAGTTAATGTTAGTAGGTGTTTTTAAACTCTCTATTTACATTGTTTTTTTTTCTCCGTTTTTTCCATATGTATGATTTAATACGAGGAGCAATTCGTAGACATATCTTCTCGTCACGTCAAGGGAGGTGAGGTCATGAAAGCGCATGTGTCTATCTCGTATTCAGCAGGAAAAATTAAGTGTTGTTGATTATTGCTGTGACAACACTCCTTGGACAATTGACCTATTATGTATACGGCTCCCCATACTCGTCTGATTGTAAACACCTTCTTGGGGTACGTCAAGATGAGGTGCTGAGAATTATATTAATAGAGGTATCACTTGTTATTGGATAGCTTCGCCATTGAAACTTTCTCCCTCTAATAATCTCAATATTTGTAAAACTTAATCTGCCTATATATATATATATATATATTAGCCGCTCACACGATGGACACCTTTACAAGTTTCCTAAACTACTATATATTAACGTATTCTATAACATTCTTGGGTGCTTAGAATTGAGTAAAGTTATCTCATTTAGTACTCTATCGTACTGTACTTATATGATTACATGTTGGTCATATGGTCAAAAGTATGGATAATTATGCGTTATTATATATAGTACTAGCTCAGTAATATTAAATAGGAGTGGTGGATAGACATAATATTTTCTCTTGAGGTCTCAAAGTACGTAATAGCCTAAATTTCTCTCCATTCGACTCACCCACTCGATATTTTTATTCATTGTTTCATAAAAAAGAGAGGATTACCAGACTGGAATATCACTTGGGAGACGTTTAGGAATAGATATAAAATATATACTACAATAGGAGAAGTAATTATATGGAAAGTAGTTGTTAGGCGCGCCTGGGGAATGAATGTGACTCCTTGGTATATTTGCCTATATATTTTTATCGGGCGCAGAGTACATAATACTTTACAATTTTGGCTCGGGTGTAGATATATTGCTCTCACTCGTTCATAAATTTAAAAAACATTTGTCCGCACTAGCCATGCGAAGCTTTGATCTTTACACTCTAACAGAATTTTTATTTAAAAAACATTTATTAAAGAAAACATATAAGAATTTAGAATATTGATGTTAATTTTCCTCCTTCTCGGCAGAATTTAGTTTCCCTGGAAGTCTTTGAGGTTGCTATGTGTCTCGGATAATTTCAATATGGACTGTATGGTTTTGGGGTCTAGGTCGGGTCCATTTTCTTTGTTCCAAGTGTGGCGTTCACCGCTTATATTTCCCATTCCGCCTCCGTGGTTCTACGGCGATGTTTTCCACTTACAATCTACCTGACTCGATGCATGTGCTTGCCTCCTTACTTTCGAGGGTTCTCTTGTACATTCCCGCCCTCCGCGCCATGGTGGCGTGCTGCATGAGGTTCCATGACTCTCTTTTTGTCCTGGCCTTACCTCAAAATCCGGGAACCAACCCGTCCCGTCTCTCTGAAGGACTTCCTTCTGTCCGGGGATCGTGTTGGGCCTCCACCTCCCATGGGAGCTCTGGTGTATGTCACTCACCTCACAGCCCAGTCCACGGCATCAACTCGGCGTGTCACGAGAGGGTGTGGGTGGGAGCATCAGCGGTCTTTTCACTTCCATCCCCATTGATCCTTATAGGGGGTGGTGACTCCCGCACTCTCACACCTTTCTTACGAGAAAATTGAACCCCACCGTGGGGAGAAGGCGTCAGGCAGAAACCCATTCCCAAAGAGCAGATGAGGAAGGGCAATGAACAACGGGGTGATGACACCACCGTCTCTAGTGTATTTTACGAAAAAGTGTGTGTGATATACTAGAGTTTAGTATGCACTATAATACTTTGTAGCTATTATTAAATTAAGGATTCTGACACTAGATCTGCTTGACATACGTATACGATTTTTTCTGATACGCAGAGTGTCTCTTATCTTGCAGCTATACAAAATTCGAAACGCTTAACCAGTACATTCCTTTATAGGTATCGCGTCAATACATCCAAAGGTTTTTACTTGTATTAGCTGCATGCTAGTAATAACACAAGTATTGTTTGTAGACTCGTATTTTGCTGACAAAGCTAGGTACTCACTAATCGAGCGCCGCCACCTTTAGCTAAAAAAATACCTTGTATCGAATCTGATTTAAACTTATACCTGTGGCCATTACTTGCTGTGACACCTTACCCATAACTGCTGATTATTCTTATTCTGCTCCCGACTCAAACGGGGCTTCCTCGCTTGTTGGCAGGAGTTTTGGTCGTGAAAATCATTTCAGTAGGTTAGCTTAATTAAATACTGCGTAGTCGTAATAGCCTCTGACTGGAAGGTAATTTGGCCATTTAACGTTCATTTTCGCCCGGAAGTCGGCACAGGAGGTGGTTATTACCCTATTAGGCTCGTTATTGCGAATATTTGCCTATCACTTAAATGTCACTCACAGCGTATCTTTAATGGCAAAGTAGTGAAAGCATCTACTCGGCTACCCTTTATGTCCTTTCTAGCTCACGTAATTCCCAAGTATAGTCTTATTAATTATATTCGGTAACGTATCACCATCTTCTCGTGTAATATTTTGTGTGGTCTCTTTGATGGCTTTCTATAGGCTTTTATAGGTACTTTATTATCCTCACTCATTGTTTGCTACTCAACCATACCTGTATCCTGGTCCGTACTACTCTCATATATATTTGATCTGAATCACTTCATTTAATACTCAACAGTGACTTAGCGAATTTTATATTTAGCTTTCCTTCGTTGGAACTGACCTCTGCTCTACTATGGAATTTTCATCACCAAAACTACCGCAATTCCCGTTTTCATGCGTTTTGTTTAGGAGTTGCCCCCCGTAGGGTGGCCTGTGCACTCTTCTTCTTAGTATTCTATCGGCGATAACTCGCTCCCCGCTTTTTTCTGTTCTCTCTTCTGTGCGCTTCCTAGGGTGCGATAAGACGCTGCTTCCACCATGTACCTCTATTTCTCTCAGACCACTTCAATCTTTTAAAAACACATAAAAAATGAGAGGGTTAATTATATTAATATATATATATAAATATATATATATATATATAATAATATATATTATATATTAAATATTATTATTAATATATATATATATATTATATATATATATATTTATTATATATATATATATATTATTAATATTATTTATTATATTATATTATTTATATATAATATATTATATATATATATATATATTAATTATATATTATATATATATATATATATATATATATATATAATTAATATTAATATATATATATATATTATATATATATATATTTTATCTTTATTTTTATGGTAATAGTTTTAAGTACAGGACTTACACCACGGCTATCAAAGGTATAAATCGGAATATCGTAGCATCACTTAAGGTTTGAATATAATATAATCTAGACTCATAACTATCACCTGGGTAGTAGTTATACCTACTCAGGCTTTCATATTCTTATTATATTTAAATGTCGTAAAGAAATTATATATAGATGGGAATTGATATAATTTCAAGTATATATTAAAAAATATAAATATAAATAAAACTTGGTAAATATAATAGTAATATAAACTTCCGTATTAATAGTACGAATTTAATTATTAGGCATAGTATAAAAGTGGGGTATTAATTGGTAATATTCATCATTAATCAAATTATTTGTGTTGAAGATAAATTTTTTAACAAGTTCCATCAGAACATTTTTAGGAAATACATAAAAAAGGGTAATTTAAAAAAAAAAAAAGAAAAATGAAGAGAATTAAAATCTAAATTTTGTGTTTAAGAAAAAACGAGTGTTTTTAAATAAGAAAAAAACACAAATATAAAAAACAGTGTGGAAATTTTTTATTCACAAACCCTATATTAATCATTCGGAAAAGTGTTTAATGGGTCAGTAGAATATTATATGAATAAATATAATCAGGGAAGGCGATATAACGTTACTAGATTAGTAGAGACTAAATCAATGAAGATATGGTGTGAATACAGATATTGAAGGTTGTAGCGACAAGCTAAATTTATATTATACATTTAGGGTAAGGTAAGATCCTTAGTAACATAATGTGGCTGTGATAATATATGAGAATATGGTCAATATATATGTACGAAGGCGTGCACTAAGTTTTAGCTTTGTGGCAATAAGCCCTTTCGTAGCATATAAACTAGTAAGAAGACCAACTATACACGTCAATGGTACGGTTTTTCTCATTTCTAAGTTTATGTGTACTCACACTCTCAGAGAGAGTAGGAAAGCAATGAGAGAGAGAGAGAGAGAGAGATAGCAGGAGGCAAGATGTAGCCAGAAAGAGAGGTAAGAGAAGAGAAGAGAGAGGAAGAACGAGCATTGTCGGAAAGAAGCAGGAGATAGAAGGAGATATAATCAAGAGAGATGTGAATGGGAGAGAGACGGTCATTGGTAAATTAGATACCGGTGAGGGTACCAGTAAAGAGAAAACGGCCTACGGGAAGAGGTAGGGACAGATTGTGACCGAGATCATGGTAGCGAAGGGATAGTCAGAGGTGCGCAAAAGTGTACCAGACGCATAACGTGAGTAGGAGAGGAGAGAGATTCAGTGTAATTTAGTGTATGCTTGCGAGAAGATGTGGAGCAGCCGAAGAGAAGAATTGTATGAGTGAGACAACGGATGACGCAGATATGATGTATGACTGGAAATGAGAGAGAGGAGGGGGCTTTAGAGAGAGCGCATGGAGAGAGGAGGAGCAGCGTGAGAGAGAGAGAGAAGAGAGAGAGAGAAGCAGAATATGACTGGAAGATAGAAGAAGAAGAGAAGACGAGCAGGGACAAAAAGTAGTTCTTGAGAGAGTATATTGCATCGACGAGATATGCTACGCAAGAGTAGACGGTGATGCCAGAGAGAGATACATATGAGGCACGCATATGTATGAGGATCTTTGAGAGAAGACTGGTGGAAGTCTGTGCGCATAGAAATAGAGATGAAGAAAGAGAGAGACTGACTGTATAACTGAGGAGCACGAGACAGAAGTTAGTATGGGGTATGTTAGCCACGAGGAAAAGATGATCCATCTTAAAGGAATGAATCTTTGAATGGGTAAAGAACATAACTAAGAGATGTACGAGTTTGCAAGTGAGAGGGAGAGAGAGAAGAAAGAGAGGAGCAGAGAGTGAGAGGAAGACGAGTTGGATGGGAAGAGAGCGAGAGAGAGAGAGAGAGAAGAGAGAGCTTTAATCTTCAGAATGATCGAGAGTACAAAGATAATGGAGAATGTTCCTATAAGGAATTTGTTAAATCATTACCCTCTTATTATTCTTGAATATGTCATTCTGTACGTCACTTCATCATATATATATATAAGAAGAGTAGATATGTATATATAGATCCCTATAATGCTGACGATTATATTCTTTCATTTAAAAAAAAAAAAGCAAAAACATCTTCACAGCCAAAAACAAATTCAAACATAGGAAGAAATCCAAATAGTGGTATATGTTTTTCTCTTTATTGGCCTTGAGAACTACCCACTCTGGATTCTCCTAAACTTTTATCTGAAGCAGAAAAAAACATGGCCGTTTAAGAAGCTTCATTCATTATCTTTCTAGTCTACGTAATTTCAGAACATGTCAGCCTTTGATTGAGACATTGATATGAAACGTATATCCCCACGGCCCTACCACAAAGAACCAATTTCTACGTTTGTTCGCGGTTATTTATATATATATATATGGTATATCACAACTTAGGGTATTATGTGATAATATAATTACTATAATAATATATATACTTCCTAATGTGAGTGGGTATTTACTGATTCATTATATACATATAATTATATTATATATATATATTATATTATATAATGTTAAAAATACTGAAAATTTAGGTTCATTGGTATCTCAAGTCTTGGGCTATCTTAAAACTGGGTTATAATATTTTTCTATGGAAACCTTGTTAGAGCTAATATATTTACATGGCATGTAAATTGTAACGTTGTTAAAATACACTAACCGTATTAAAATTCAAAACTTCGTAATCTTTAAGATCTACACTATAAAGATTTAAGTGCGCCGAGTGGATGTGACGAATGATTTGCCAGTTAGTTTGAACCGTTCTACACGAAAGCTGATAGATGAAACGCAAATCACAAAGACTACGTGGTTTTATAACAGATTCATTAGTGTATATTGTGGGTCCTAATATTATACTATATATAAGAATCATATTTTTGCTAAAGAGTTAAAATTTCAATTATATTTTGTTGCTGAATAAAGTTTTGAAAGATGGTAAACTGAGCAAGTACTCAATAGAAAAGCAAAGAGGTATAAAGAGTTTACTGGGACACATTGAATATAAGTTTAGATAGTGAGGTGTGAACGATGGAGATCTGATCACAGAAATATATATAAGATTATATGGGATATATATACATATATTATAGGTGTTTATGAATATACTCATAAGCATTGAAAAATGACAAATGACGTAATGGGGCCCAGTTGGTTGGATACAAATCAATGAAGATATTTTGAACAGATTGCGGGGTATAGTAGTGCACCTAGTAGCAAAAAAATCTTGCTCAGTGAATCGGAAGGAGGGTCTCGCTATGTAACATGTAAGTGGCTATGAGTAGGATTATTGGTTGATGGACCAATATAACGGTAGAGGCGTTGCATATAGAATTATATCTCATGAATACTATGTGCTAATATAGTATAGCGTAACTTATTCGTCGGTGGGATAATGGATTAAGACTACACTATATACAATGCTACGGTATATGGTA
This sequence comes from Trachelipus rathkii, assembly GCA_015478945.1. Classification (NCBI taxonomy): domain Eukaryota; kingdom Metazoa; phylum Arthropoda; class Malacostraca; order Isopoda; family Trachelipodidae; genus Trachelipus; species Trachelipus rathkii. The sequence goes on from JABUQX010069103.1 coordinate 31,059, forward strand.
TCTATTATATTTTGGTTATATCATATTAATATAATATATCTATAAATAATTTCCTACTATTACCTCCGCTGATCTGCTATATTAAGTTATATACCATGCACTCTTGGCTAATAAGTAACCTAGTAAAAAGATACAAGGATAATTATATCAGAATATTTATTGATGGGATATTTGATGATATAGGCGGCCTATTGTTTCGAATGGATCCGGGGAGTACCTAACTTGGAACATAGTTCTACATACTTACTAAAAAGAGATAGAGGAAGGAGAAATGTTTTTCATTACAGGCTAAGTGATTGAAGTAATATATATTACATATACATACTCCTATATATAAGTATATATACTCTATACCTATACTAATATGTGAGCATAAGATAGGTTGATTCATTCTATCTTACTAGTATAGGAGTAGGGGCAGTACCGAAGATAATTTGTTGATTAACTAATAATCACGGTAATTAAAAATTGAATTTTTTTTAGAAATAATAAAGTAGGGGTTTAAGCGTCTACCTAGTTGAGTGCATCATTATGAAATGATATAATAAAGCTGAACAAAGAACATATAAGAAGTTATTGGTTACTGTGGTGTTCATCAGTATTTATTCATTTTACCGAGAATAGGACAATAATGTCACATCATTAATAAGCGATCCAATTAATTTCTAGCCAACATAAATAGCATTTTAATAAAATATTTTTGATAAGCATGAAGGTGAAGGGGAGCATAATGAGAAGAGGTTGCTGTCAAGGAAACAGCAGACGCACAAGCCAACAATATATATATATATTATGTATATTATAATATATATATATTGATTTTTCATCAAGATTTATATATTTAATTACTCTATTTATATATATATTATATTATTAATATTATTATTATATATTATATTATACTGTCCCTATATCTACCCTATGTTATTATTAGAGCAAGGTCAGTAAAAAACTACGATAAATTATCTAACTACGTTAAGACGTGCGGAATGAGACATAGGAAATGTAATATATGCCTTTATAAATCATAAGTAAGACATAGCACCCACAATAAGTAGTTGGGTTAAGATTAAGATAGGAGGGAGGTCAAGACCAAGCAAATGGTGGGATGAATATAAGGACATCATACCATACCATTCATTCCTATACTAAATAGGTTGATTATTAACACCTTTCGTCATATAAAGAGTAAGAGCAAATCAACCTTTTTGCTAAAAATGGGATATATGAAAGAAACTAAAGGTATATGCTTATACTAAAGTGTGCTTGCAATGGCCCAGTTATTGAGGAGGATTTACTGATAGGTATCTCCTCAGTACATAGGAATTCAGATGTCAGAGCATAAGACTAAGTTATGTATTGGGATATTAGTATATATACTGTGAAAAAGCAAATATAACTTTTGTGGCACATGATATGTATTTATTTTACCCTTCGGGAGTGACAAATGCACCACATATACCATATATGTAAATTCAATATACTTTAAAGGCTACCTCCACGGGGGACGGATTCAGAAGGTCTAACAGTGGAGATGCGGATATAATTAGGTTGGATATATAGTTAAGTTAGTTTGGGTAGGAATATTAACTCGCTGAATTATCTATACTATTGTACGTAATATTAATATTATATATAATAACTACTAACACAGCATATAGTCCAGCTTATCGATTCGAGATTTAGTGAGCGATATATGAGTACGTATATATAAGTGACTATTGTTGTATATAATTAGTCAAAATAAATCATATATATATATGCTATATAAATATATACTAATTTAATTATATTGAGGCGAGATGAACGTAACAGGTCAAGCACTATATATATATATGCGATGAAAAGTAATCGTTTTTCTATAGAAAGGAGTTATATTTCATATGCGGTAGCGTTAATGTTATTCACCATCTAGAATGGAGTCAGTCTTTGTTTGATCAGTGTCAGTTACCTGAGATTGATTTACCTTAATTTAAACTAAGAATTAGGTTCGCGGTGAAAATAAGGTGGTTGGGTCTTCGATATTCCCTTTTTTTCACTTTAAAAAAGTTATTAATAAACTGCTGAATAGTAAAGGTGGGTGAGATAAATGGAAGCCAATGGGAGTTACCACACTGTGAAATTATTTCTTCACATTCTTCATCCAAATAGGCCTAGCCTTCTCGAGTTGAAGAGGTGTGTCACTCGCTCCACACTGATCAAGTAATATGGGCCACAGCTCCTTGCACCACCAGGACCCTTCTTCTTCGTACAGGCTCTATATCTACACTCCTCCTCTTGATCGAATTCTTCCTCCACTTGATCTATCACGCGTCCAATCCTCCCTTTGTCTCATTGCTGAGGTCTTATTCAGGAATGCTTGGCCACTTTCATCCTTAATCATTTTCCCTTTCGACAGAAGTATAAAAAATTTATCATAAAAGGGTGAGTTGAATGAAAAGTGCCCGGTTAGCTCAGGGGCTCCTTCTACCTGGCAGGCTGGCCTGCATAAAAATCTGGCTTGGGTATATATCTCAATCCCATCTTTTGCCCCAGGATAATGGAAATGTATGTCTCCGACGACGTAGCCAAATGGTCACCTCCTGATCCATCCGCTTTTGTTGGTGTATGTCAGAACTCGCCAATTAATCCTCTCCTCAACTCTTTCCGCCGTCAGGAACACACTGATATGCACTCGAGTCTCCTCATCGTTTGATTACTTCAGTATTTCTTGCGTCTCATCTCTTATATTGGTTCACCAAGAGGAAAAATGAGAGGAGAAAGAAAGACGCACGGAGGCAAGTCGAAAATGTATTTAGTCATATTAATTCTTTGAAATTTTTGGCTGCCTCTGCTCGACCCGCCTACAGAAATCATATAACTGATGAAAGGAACCTATGTTCCGTGAAAGTGACGCAAGGGGTTTGTTAATGCATATGGAATGTGACGTAGACAGATTGTGGTACAGGCCCTGGGAGATACCGGTAGGATCATAAAATATTAAGTAATTTGATATCTCGGTACGGAGAGATGTCAAGAGAGTCAGTGGATTATTTAAAAATAAGTTGGTTTTAATTCTGGTCCTCTTGTATCAACATGTCTTGTTATCTCAAGTCAGGGGGAATACGACATATGGACCTATAAACTGCTTTAATGTGATGTTAGGGATTCATTGTTAATATTACTTTCTATTGCATACTTTGGATATGGGTATCTCTCTAGGAACAGGACATCATTCCACCTGCTGGTGATTTATCATTCAGTTAACTGTTTTAATGCTTCTCAAAAAATAACTTATATAGAGTTACCCGTTCAGGCGATTGAGCTTGATTGCTTGTCCCCACTGGATGCTCTAGGTGTGGTTTACTGAGTTCTCTCTTCCCTCCTCTAGGTAGCTTCATCACTTCAGTCTTATCTCATATTTCATATCGTTCAATCCCCTCCGTCCAAGCAATCCAAAGGTAACGTCGTGATCCAATCAGGATCATCACAAGCTGCTATTTAGATGGTATAGATCATTGTCTCAAAATGTGCACCGTAGAGCAAGAATTATACGTCGGCAGAACATAGGTATACAAAACAAGTGACTCTCTACTCCTCTAAGCATATTTCACAAAGTAGCGCTCTCACTCGCTACACGTCACAGTTATTAAATATCAGGATGATACTACGAAATTGGGTTGGAAACAACTGAAATCTGCTACTGATCACCCAATGTCATTAAACACTCGGACATGTCTCTACACACTCACTGACAATAGGAGGTCACGTGATCCCATAGCTGTCCTGACAGTTTTACGTACTCTTGAGTGTTAACAGACGCTCCTTATACTGCCTAATACAACATTGGGTTCGTATCTGGTTAGTGTAAATCGAATCCTCGTTTGAGTGTCTTCCAAGGTTATTGATGGCACCACGCGCTGATAGAGTAGCAAAGTACCTAGCAAATGCATGCTCATGACAGGAATGAATGGAGAGCTATGAATAGCTGTTATTCCCAAATCACGAAATATGCGGTGAAACATCTTTATTTGTCCATTGTATCTTATACAAGGTATAAAATTAAGAGATAAGACGTCGGGAAGTCTCGAATGTACTAAAAGCCAATGATCTGTCGCAGGGCCTGTAATTCCTACTAACATACGTACAGAAAGTATGGGGTAGATTTGAAGATCAATATATTGTGATTGGAGAATAGTAATTCCTTACACAGGTGGATTCCATAGCGGAAATAAAAAAAAAAGAGTGTGAGATTTCGTAGAGAACGTTTTCACCGAATAGCCGCATGGACGCATGAACTCCGGGCGAACACCTGCAACGCGAACTACGGAACGCGGACAGGAAGTGTCGAAATGTTTTAAGAATTTCGAGGATTCACCACGGGAGTAAATCTGTGCTTATGATACACTAAGATATTATAGGAGCATTCGAGGTGCATGCGGGGCGCAAAACTTTAAAATATGGCCCACTTATTATCAGGTGTGAAACTGAAACTAGGAAATCGCATAGATGCTCGCTAGTTGCCGGATCGCCTCTTTTGGTAGAGAAACTCACCACTTCGTGGAAACTCATCATGCATAACATTTGGAACATCTATGAAGCCATGGCACGCAATGATAGTGCAACTGCACTCAGGTGTGTAAGGGTTTGATGGTGTTCCAGTCAGCGAACTCTGGATCCATAAATATATTTCGTTGGATATACCCGAGGTTCATCTTTCAGTCACATAGCATGAGGCCGAGCGGATATGTAACGGGTAAATCACGTGATGAAGGAGGATTTTGAAACGCCACGTGGTAGAATCTCGCACTCAGAGCATCCTGGATACTATCTTGCACCCAATTATATTTCTATTATTTTCCCTGGTGACAATTGCCATGATTATCTTGATAAAGAATACAGGAGGTGAAGATGGTGATTGAATTAAATTTGGAAGTTTGTGTATCAAAAGCGTTTAAGGAGTGAGTATAGTTTTCCGAGTGGATTGGAGGAGAAGCGTAATAGGCTATTAAATAATATCATTACCTACTTATTATATTATAAAGGGTTTATAATAAGGGTGGTAATATAGTAGGTTAATAATCTTATGTTAGGAAAATCTATAGGGTGGAAATTATAATTTTAGTGATGTGTTTATTATATGGTAAGATTATGAATGGTATTTTGTTTCACGAAAGAGTAGGCATATCTAGAATGTGTACTAGTATAGGACTATTTGTATAATTATGGTGTAAAGAACATAATGGTAGTGCGTTTATAGAAGTTAAAAGTATGTCGTTTCAGTAGAAATTTGATAGATTATGATCCATATTGATATAGATCTTTTACATTAGAAAATCATAATAGACTCATTAAACGAGATATGAAACTTATTGTGTAACAGGAGGACATATGATGCATTCCACAGCATAACTTGCACGTTTGGAATTAGGTTGGTTATAATTTGAAGTATCCTAATTGGTGGCTAACAAAGGCGTATACGCCTTGATAGAAGAAAAGTTGTAAATTGGAAATTATGGAGCTATTGTATGACATTTCTATGGCAGGTGTTAGTGATATATGGTGGGGTGATTGTGAATAGATGGGATACATAAAGATCAGGGCATTCTATTTCCTCATGAAAGAAGTAATTAAGTTAAGGTAATATTTAATTCTAAAAATAGAAATTGATTAAAGAATTATAAATCTGTGTCATGAAACATTGTTGCCCATCATAATCTGAGGCTGCCGTGGAAGAATAGTTATAAGAAGATTTAACATAATGAAGAATGTAGCTGTGAAAGTGATTGGTTATCTATTACAATTATTGAAATAGGCGCGAATGAAGGGCAGCGCAAGAATGTTTGTGCAAGCTTATATAACGCTTCCAGGAGCTACCCTAACGCCACTACGTGCTTTCTCCTATGGATTTTCTATATTATAGTTTTTGTGATGGTGGGGAGAGTTATGAAAGAATACAGAGCACTGAGTGGATAGGAAATAGGAAATGGTGGTTTAGAATGGTGGGAAAGATTTGATATGTGGAGAAAATAGAAAGTAGGATAGAGATGACATCATATCGCCTATTGTTATTAAAATCACTTTAATTAAAAAAAATGAGCCAGGCAAACTGTTTGAGACGGAATTTGAGAGAGATATGATTTGATAGATAGTGTATAATTCATGAAATGAAGAGCCTTGAGATGATTATTTAAGAGATTTGGTAGGGTGTGTAATATAAGGTGTGTTTGAAAAGTATCACTAACTGTAAGTATAATATAAGGTATAAGTGTATAATGGTTGTTGAGTTAGAGAGAACAGTCCTACGGTGTGAAGTTATGTTAAGATAATGGTTAGATAACAGTATCAGGTAACTAATTATTCGATAGTCTGTATAATTATTTATAGTATAGAGGAATTTGAGTTTGTCTTATTGTAGTTACTTTAAAACCTCATTTAGTAAACTTAGCCAAAGAATGAAACCAGGGCAATTGGCATAGAAGGTGGCCTGGTAATGTCCAATTAAATCGTTTATTTGGATAGGATAATAGTTTATAAGGGATTAAAATAAGTACTTATTATATATAGAGTGCGCTAGGGTCTTACATGAGGGTATGTTGTTAACCATATGTGGTTATAATTAGTATATTAAGTTAGATTATTAGAGACTATAACGGTCCTTATAGGTAAATTATATAATAATAGTAAGGATATAAGAATCCTAAAGTTAAGCAATGTGGCTCAGTAACGGATCAAAATCTAGGGTTTAGGCGCATTTTATTATTTATTTTATAAGGGTTTTATTTGATGAGATAAGAATTTGAGAATATATATATTATATGAAAGGAATGACGATTAGAGAGTTTTGTGTGCTGTGAAGAAAGTAGGGTATTAAATGAAGGAATAAAATTCTAAAAATAGATTTATATGAGGTTTGAAGATATTAGCTTTGTGAATCATTATATAAGTGGGATAAAAATAAGTAGAGATTGAGGACGAGGGTGGGTTTGAATATTTGGAGTGTTGGATTAAGAGTTCGTTGGTTGTAATTTTGCAACTCGCGGGAAACTTAGAAATAAATATAAATAAGTAGAAAAATGAGTGAAAAAAATAGTTTGTGTTTTTATTTGCGTTGAATATTCCAATAGAGCCAAGCGCGCCGTGGTGACTCTACGAGTGGCTATTTTTGAGAGATAGTCACTTTAAGTATTTTTAGAAAAAAAAGTTTATGAATATGTTGTGAAGTCAGTAAATGAGTAATATCGTGGGAGAAGGAGAGAAAATTAATTTCCTTCACGAAGTATTGAATTCACTTTTTGATAATAGGATGTGCTCTCTATTCGTATGAGCGATGTTATAGGTATATAAAATATGATAAAATGATTTGGATAGATTAGTAGTGAATGGCGGGGGTTTTGTGAGGGGTATTTAAATTTATTTTTTTGTTTTTTTGTTTCGCGAGTCGGTATACACCTGGGCCAAAGGAGAATGAGATACACCTTAACTGACGATTAGGTTGCCTTAAACCCAGTACGAGAAGAGTAATATCTCGATTTTAAACAGCTAGGAGTTACCAGCTCCCGTGAAGCTCTATTGAGGTGGAATTTCACTTCGGGAAAGAGGTCTAATTTATCTATATGTCAGACGAGTTCCTCACTAATTTCAAGGGTATACTAATTTTTTAAATATATAAAAGCCGTGTTACCGCGGTAAGTGTAGAGACTTATTATGCCTTTTTCAACTTGTGTCATATTCTTCTATAGTAAAAATTAAAATAAAGAATTAAATTTATACGCAAATATGAATATTCCAATAGTTGTCCTCTAATTCAGTATTCACTGTTTTCCCGCGATTACTACGGGTTGGAGACATCAAGCGACGACTACAACATTGTTAACTCCTCTTTCCTTAGTGCTATGGTGTGAAAATTAATATGGTTTTAGATTGTATCTGCATTGATAGAGGTGGCTGAAATTTTTATTTCATAATTATTATTTTGACATGGATGTAACAGAAAGCACCCAATTACCTTCACATCATCAAATTCCACAAGGGTAAAAATTAAATGAAAAAATAATTTATTCTCAATATATTGGCGCGGACATATTACAAGAGAATGTCGCCCTATTCACAATTGCTCGTCTCCGGCTAATAAACTTATGGTAGCGGATCACGCGTATTCGACGGAAATCCCTACACCACTCAAGGGAACGAATTTCAGAGATTGGGCTTCATTAAATACCTTAAATTGTGCTGACTTTAAGATGAAGTTGTTAACGCATTTTATTATTTTACACAATATGAGTGTTCGTTCCAGCATATGTAAGATGACGTATATACAAAAACGTGATCACTGACGAAGTGACTCTCTATGATTTTTTCTCAGAGAATGAGAATATTACAGAAGGATTTCTCCAATCAATAGAGCACAGCAAGAAATAGGCTTCACGTACTCACACAGTGTTTTGATCTATAAAAGTGTCGACAACCATACACACACCAGTCGCGCATAACCCAGTTATATAGATAACTAGAAATAGGTAACTAATATATATAAGAGCTGTAGAGTATATATGTTAGAATTTATATATACAATGATATTGTTCAGTATATATATAATATTATATTATTCCTAAATGGTATAAGTATGTGTCAAAATTAACGTGATCTATAATATATATAACGTGAAGTTTAGAGAATTATGATTTCGGATTAGATTGGTGGCTGAAAAGGTACGTTGCTTTTATATAGAATATTATATATAAATATTATATATATGAGTAGTATAAAATAGTTTATTCACATCAGGTATATAGGAAGAACTTTGAGTTCTTAAATATAGGGTCTGAGATGGCCACTATAGCTCACATCCACCACAAATAGAATGAACGACTGAGAGAGGTACAATTGGGGTAGAGAGCAAAAATGTGATACGTAGGTCGGGGAACTCATACACACTGTGACATAAAGAAAATTCCATGGGCCTAGTTTTATATGGATATGACTACAGCGTATAATAATCAAGCTATAAGGATATATACGCATCTTCACTAAGGAGGTGACTTCAATCCTGCTTATTAGATAGACTCACCTATATTATAGGCACAAATATTGAATGAGGTTTGACTGCACTACTCACTGAAGTTTGGCGCCACATTTTTATATAGCATCCTCCGTATCACCTAACATGTATATTGCTATCAAGCCAAGAGAGGAAACTCTATATACCGGCGTATTTAGATGATGGAGATAATAAATCAGTGTAGCAGGGAAAATTTTGTGCCCATATATATACATATATATACTATCATATATGGCGTATACAGTAAGGAAGGAAGGTTTGGAGCACTTACCGACACCTATATACTCGATGTTGTATAGCCCGCTCCGTATTAGTTACTTGGCCAATTCATATATAATATACCCTAATCGTTGTCCACGTTCGTTCCATAAGGAACACCCATGAGAGAAAATCCCTAAATACAAAAACTCATATGTTGATGGTTCTCGCTAGCTAGGTAACAAGCAAGAGGGACATCTGAATAGCAGAGACCAAAGTGTTGCGGGTCGATCGGTCAAGCAACGCCTGGAGAGCGCTTCGAGAATCAGAAAAGATGGTATAGTTACCTCCACGGGTGAAGGTACTGATTCTGTTCACCGCTATCAGTTGTACTGAAAACAGACAAATACGATGGAAGGGTGTGGGAAACAGTAATGTCTGGAACACAGCTGAAGCCTCCACCCCTCCCTCCGTCTTGGAACCATCGGTGTAAACCACTATAGACCTCCGCGTGGGACAGAAAAGAATCCCTCAACTGCACCGAGGGTGCCTCCGACTTGGTCAAAGACCGGATTCCGTTGCAGAGAGCAGGAGGCGGATAACCCACTTTGAATGGGGAGAAGGAAAATCAAAGTGCATGACAGCTCGCTGAGGAAGGTCGAGGAAAGCGAAGATGGAAGTAACCCCCCCCAGCAAATGGCCAATAAGGGTTGTGACCGACGCGCTCTTTGATAGATGTCAAGGCCGATGACGTAGGGAACCTGAATACGGAATGAACAGTGAAGCACAATGAAGCTTCTCCCTCCGCAGGGATAGGGCACACCTCGTCGCTTCCACCTCCAGGCTTTACCCTCGGAAGAGGAACGGAATGTTCCCTGTGGCAAATTCCTCAAGACTTTGTCAGAATGGGTCAAGAAGACGGAGGTAGACCGGAAGGTCTGCCCATATATGGCACAACCATAGTCTAGTTTAGCCAGCAAAAGCATGATGTAAAGGTGAAGCATGGTTTTCCTGTCCGCACCCCAAGTTTTGGAGGTGAGGTGCCGTAGGAGATTCAAGGAACGGCGGCAATTAGCTATGAGAGTAATGTGAGGAAGGTACGTGAGGCGTTCATCAAGCAGCCAAACCCAGGAACGGCTCAACCGTTGGCCCCACACGGATAGGGGAAAAGCCATAGGTGGCGTACAGAGGAAGGCGAATGTAGTCGCACTCCTACGACGAGGATTTTTTCGAAAAAGCAGTTTTCGACGTGGAGATTGTAAAGCCACGCGCAGAACACCAAGAGGAAACCCTATCGATGGCAAGCTGAAAGTTGAAGTACATCAAGGAAGTTTAGCTCGGCAGAGATGTTCAGGGCAAAGATCGTCAACATAGAATGGGAGCAGCGCACGAGGTTCGGGATTTAATCGACAACCACCATTGAACCCTAATTGCGAAAAAAGCGCAAACGCTCAGTACACTGCCCTGCGGCACCCCTTCGTCCAGGACAAAGCGCCTAGACAGCGTGGTACCACAAAGGACCTAAAACGAACGAGCAGACATCAATAACTGAAGAAAGAGGGGAAGTTGCCCCCTAAGGCCCAGGAAATGGAGGCTCCGCAAAACACCCAACCTCCACGTGCTATCATACGCCTTTTCGAGGTCAAAGAAAAAGGCCAAGATCATTTTGCTGGAAGCAAATGACTCACGAACGTCGTGATCTAACCGAAGGAGAGGATCCTGGGTAGAGCGACGGCGACGAAAACCAAATTGGTAGTCGGAAAATGCATGGAGTTGCTCCAACGTGGGAACAAGACGGGAAGCCACCAATTCCATGTGCATGATATAGGGCGATGGTTATCGCAAGAGGTCGAATCCTTCCCAGGTTTGGGAATGGGTATAATATATGCAGTAGACCAGACGGGAGGGAAGACCCCCTCCACCCATATTCTATTGTATAAGCAGAGAACGAAAGCCGTGACAGAAGGATGAACATGCCGGAGCATCTGGAACGAGATGCCGTCAAGGCCAGTCCCTCCATCCCAGCAAAGTTTAAGGGCATCCCGGAACTCTGCTCTGGTGAACAATCTGTTGTATGGAAGGTCCACTCCTGGTGGAACAGAAGAGTCCGGAAACTCCACCCACAGGCGGCCGGAACGAAAAGGCTCAGGATACCGGGAGCCGCTGGAGCAGGACGCGAAGTGATAACCTAACTCGTCCGCCACGACCGCGGGAAAAGAGATGACATCAGAGGTTTGCGGGCAGTAAACAAGTATGATAGGCGGATCTGCATGGTGTTTTCGTGAAATTTTTCGCACCTTTTATGGACCGATGATATAGGTGTAGAAGAATTGAAGGTGGAAGCGTAGTTGCGAAAAAACTGTTTTCGCGTACTACGATTAATACGCCGGGAGCGGGCTGCCGAAGCTTTAAACATAATTAAGTTGGAAAGTGTGGGAGTCTGTTTATACAGCCTATACAACTTACACTTTTCACGAATAGCTCGGGATATATGGTCCGTTGCCGCCTGAAGGATTGCTTCCTGAAAGTTGAAGGCATCCGCCGGCGACGGGAACAGGGTAGTTGCAGGAAAGATAGGAAAGTAAGTATCCTGATGAAAGGAAGACCAGTCGGCTCTGTCGTAGCGCCAGCCAGAATAAGGTGGTTGCTGCGGACTGGAGCTGAAGGATGGTATCAAGATTGGGTAGTGGTCACTACCACAGAGGAAAGACAACCTTTCCCACCCAAAACGATCTAAAGACGAGATGGAACACAACGAGACGTCAACACAGGGATCAAAACGTTCAAAGGTTGGAAGGCCCATGTTGAGCAATCCCAATGAAAAATCCTGCAAAAAATACTGCAACAACCAATCGCTTTTGGGGGGGAAAACGATAAACAGTCCTCAACCACAAAGGATGGTGAAGGTTAAAGTCACCGAGGACTAACATGGGCGGTGGGAGACTCTTGAAAAAATCGACGAGGTCCTTCTTAGGTAATATTTACAGCTTAAGGCGCCAAGGTACACTGAGCACAGCGTAAGCGGCGTGTCAAGATGGATACGAGCCGCTACAGCATGCAGTGGAGTGGAGAGGGGAATGGAAGTAAATTTGAGAGACTCGCGAAGCAGGATCGCTTCCCCACGATTTAGGGAAACAAGGGGTTCCCTGTAGCTTGAAGGTTGCAAAAGGTCACGGTCACGAAGTTGCAACTCCTGTAAACAAACAGCCAAGGGTAATTTTTTTTTTTTTACAGTTGTCACCACTACTCTTAATTAGCCAAAGTATCCGCGGCAATTCCATTGGATGAAACGTGCCATAAACATGAAACAATCAATGGTCAGGACGATCCGTGACAATAGTCACGATGTTTTAGGATGTGGCAGTCTTCTCAGAGGATAAAGTCGGATGGTCCAGTGAGCCGTCGGAAGACCCACCGACAGGAACCTCAAACCCCGGAGGGAGAGGAAGATCACGCTGCAGAGATATGTGTGGACTCCTCTGTTTCCGAGAGGGGTTCCTGGTCACATCAGGAGGGGGCTCGCCAAAGAGGCGCACCAAGTCACTCCACATTTCGAACATCCCCCCCCCCTCAGACTTCTTAGCAGTCTGGGAAGGGGACGTGTCCCTCCAGAAGGTGCCCTAACAGAGGCTGGGGAAGATGGAAGAGGAGGACAAGTAGGAATGGTATCGGCGGGAGTGAGAAGAGACACATTGGAAGAAAAGTGTATGGCGTCCGCAGTCAAAATCTCGGAAGCGGTCCGCGCCCAAGTAGAGCCAGATGGCTCAGTCGACGAGTCCGAAGTCAAAGGGGCGGAGGGGAAGAGGCAGGAAGAGAAGACTCCTCCTTCCTCTTGCGTGCACCAGCAGCCAACCCACCCTCAACACACATCGAAGTGGAGCCACGTCTACCAGAAGGAAGACTGCAAGCGGGCGGTGTCAATCGATACCTCCTCGGACCTCCCTTTGGGCGGGACCCCAGTGTCAGCACGTGACACCCACGGAAGAGTAGTAGTCCGAAGAGTCCATCGTGACATCCGAAAAAGTTTCAGAATCGCTTGAATAATGTAGTAGCAAAGCGGGCTTAGGCGGCGTGAGTAGCAAATTATCAGAACGGGCAGAGGTTGGACCACTGGTCAGAGATCGGCCACGCGTGTTGTCAGCGCAGCGAGCCCGTTTAGGCAGAACAGAGACAGGTCCCCCAGCGCAAACGGGTTCCTTCTGCTTCAGGAAGTCCGCGGCCCGATAAGCAAGCGAGCACGGATGTCTGGACTGGGAAGATCCACCCTTGGACGGACTTTCGCAACCGTTAAGAGGGACTTAGTGTTTCCCCGGCGTCTGCAATCGACCTCAGAAGCGAAACATGTCGCAAAATCAGATATCCCCTTGAGAGCTGCATGGACCTCTACAAGGTGAGGAGCATGAGAGAGGGTCGTGTGTGTCGGCGAAGAACGACGAGTGGTCCGGCGGACCATTTTAGGAGAGTTGGGAGGACAATTGCCCAGAGCCACAGGAACCACCGAATCAGGCAATCCGGTAATCGGCACGGAAGGCCGAACGGTCGAACGCGAAAGTGGAGCAAGTTCCGGACACAACACACGGAGGCGATGGGCAACGGTAGAGGCAAACGCAGATGGAGTGGACGTTGCCGCAGCATAAGAAAGAGGAAGATGAGCCAGCTTCTCTCTCACCCGGCGGGTAGCCTCTCGACGGTCATACTTATGAATGGCGCACTGCTCCAGGATTTCCTTCTCCAAGGCAAAAAAGGGGCAATGGACAGAGGAGGCTGGGTGTGGCCCCTTGCAGTTAGGACAACATGGAGGATTTTTGTCACACTTTGGGTAGAGAGAACTTCTACATGTCGGACATATGGTCTGGGGAGACCGACAATATTTCTGGGGGTGACCAAATTTATGGCACTTGAAACATCTTCTCGGGAAGGGCACATAAATCCGAGCCGTATGCTTGGTAAAACCAAGTTTTATCTTGGATGGAGGGAAAGGCATAGAGAAGGTAAGTAAAAGTCGAGGGTTTGTCGTTGAGGGGTTCTCCTTAAGTGGAGGGAACCGATAAACGTCGGTGATAGGCACGTGGTAATATTGTAAATGAGTAAGAATGTCAATTCGAAGCATCGGAACAGAACTAAGGCGCATATATGGTACCCTTCGACGTTTTACGAACATTGTCAGGTTTAGAAAGGACGGGAATCTTCCCCAGATGGGATAGGAAAGCAAGCACGTTGCTCTGGGTACGAGAGGCAGCACGAACCAAGATGGAACCGTTCCTCATTGGCGTAGCCTGTGGCACAGTAGTTTGAAGAGCAGCTTCCAAAGCATCACTAAAGATAAACTGGCTTACAGAACTCGAAGGACGAGATGACGTCGAATGTAAATAAAAATAAATTGGGTAGGATCAAGACCTGGGACCCTGGAGGGGGGTCGGAGAAAGCAATCGCCGGAGTTGGTTTATTCTGGCGTTTAGGAATGGGACCCTGCTGACTCAGGGGCTCTTGAGATGGCTGACGTAAGGATGGAGATATAAGGGTATTTGAGAGGTCACAACAGCCTCACCTGGTCTAGACGGGGTAGTCCTTGAAACGGGACCGGAATGGAGGACCATTGGGGTTGGTGGTGCAGTATCAACCATTTCACCAACAAGGGCATCAAAGCCCCTACTGGTCTGAAAACGGCCAGGGAGAGGTTGGGTTGGGGCCCCGACAGATGGTGATTGCCGCCTTTCTTGAAAACGTTTATCTTTTTTTTTATTTTCACCCATAAGAAATACTCCTGTAAAACATCTTCGCAATAAATAAACACAAATGATGAATAGAAGTATAAATACCTGGAGCGTAATCGCAGTAACCGCGCCCACCACAGGCCCTGAGCATAAAACCTCCCTCCTAGAAACCCCACCCCATAGGGTGGGCCGTGGGTGTGGAATCCGGAAAGCTCCACGAAACCCCGCGTCCAATCCCGAAGATGGAAAATAATAGCCTGCACCACACGGATAAGACGCGAAGATCAAGATTAGGCGCCCAGGTGCAGGACAGCCTCCTCACTGGTTAGGCAAGGTTCGAGTCCCCTACAATAGGCGGCCCGGAGAACGGCGAGAATAACCGGTTTGTAATCTTTACCCTCACCCACGTAGGAAGGAGGACAAGATGGACATATGACACACACAGAGACAACAGCTCGGCAGCCACCAGGAATCAGGGGAATGGGGAGACCCTCAGAAGAGAGATCAAAAATACGTAGGATAGTACATAAAGAAAAAGGAGAAGGGACATAAACAGGGGAAGGGACGGGTAAGATGAACAGGATAAGAACAATTATAATAATAAAAATAATATTAACAATAATAATAATCAAAAGAAAAATAAGAATAAAAAAAATAATAACCATTAGAAGAAGAATAATAAAAAGTATTAATAATAATAATATTAATAATAATAATACTAAAAATAATAATATACCATAGAACATAAATGGAAGTAGAAAGAGGGAGGGGGGAGGGAAAGCAATCAAAAACAAAACGTACTTTTTCGCAGATATCATTCGAAAAAGGTATCTGAGCCCCCCACCCAGACACGGTGGGATACGTTAACGGTTTTTTTAAGTAATAAATAAAATGCGGCGTAACACAAACATTAAAAGGCAAATATTATATATATTAATATATTTTTAAAGTAAGAAAAGAGCTTATAAAAATGTCCACCTACAAATTAGCCCCAAATATTCGTGACAAATATATCAATACATAGTAAACGAAATTTCATATAAAACAAAAGCCATTAAATTAGCTTTAAAGTACGTGTTCCCATAAAAACATTAAAAATTATTAATTACAATCAAGCATTGTTATCAATTGTATGTTTAAAAAAGGTAGAAAAGAGGCTACCCTAAAACAATACCCATAAAATCTAGTGTAAGGCATTACAAATTTCTGAAAGAAAATATCTGTTTATGATAAAATGTTATCACATGACACTAATCATAAGTCTAATGAATTCTGAAAATAAAATATCGGAAAATAAAAAATAAAAACACAAATTATGAGCACTATTACAAATCTTCATTAAATTTTCAAGAGGTCTTGTATAGTTTTTAAGCATGTACTCAATGAGGTTAATAAAAAAAAAAAACAAGATAAGCAAATGTTTACATCTCCATATAATTTTTTTTTTGAGTTCCTGTACAGGTGCAGGAACTACTCACTGTAAAGCGGCTATACTAGTGTGAAACGAACACCAGGGTCTGCGGCTATACTAGTGTGAAACCAACACTATAGGGTCTGTACCTAGACATGTAACGAAATATAATGTCGGTATAGACTTGTTACATCTCATAGAGTAAATTCAGCTCCCATAAGAACGCAAAAATTACGTCCGAACGAAAGTGCTAAGATTCAGCTAGAATGAAGAAAAGCCAATTCCCATAGAGAACGGAGCATATAGCAGAGAAGTATCTACTACGTGGTGACCCTAATGCAGAGCAGTCAATCAAGAGATGGTGGATAGAGAGAAGTGTATGGTCTTGGAAAAATGGACAGAATGAGGGATTTTCCTTCGACATTAGGTACCATGAGTGAAATTAGTGTGGCCGACTCTGAGTCGGATCAGTGTCACCTCTCGTTGACGACACTGGCGAACCTGCAGACAACTTTTCCCGATGGGTTTCACTCAGCAGATCCTCACCCTAAGTCTTGATAGCAGGTCTTGAAGCCACTTTCGATGAAACTAATTCTGCTTACCGCTATCAGTTTAGCCGTGAAAACAGATGAATAAGATAGACGGGTGTGGGATACAGTTATGTCCGGAAACACTCTTGGAACTATCAGTGTAAACTGCTATCGAGTAGCTATGGAATACTTTGGTACATGGAGTGAAGGTTTCGTAAAACCTCCATTCTCCACGTGCTTTTCGCCCCTTTCGAGATCAAAGAAAACGGTCAGGGTCGTTTAGTTAGAAGCAAATTCCTCACGTATGTCGTAATCTAAAAGGAGAGGATCCTGAGTAGAGCGATGGTGACGGAAACCAAACTGATAGTTAAAAAATGCGTGAAGTAGCACCAACGTGGAAACAAGACGGGGTGTAGGAGGCGCAAGTAAGAACGAGAAGTCTGGCCATATATAGCAAATCCGTAGTTCAACCTTTATCTCACCAAGACGATATAAAGCTGGAGCTGAATCTTTCTGCCAGCGTCCCAGGTGGTAGAAGTGAGGTGACGAAGAAGATCCAGTGGTCGGTGGAAGCTGGTTTTCAGTTGCTGAACATGTGGAAGATAGGACAGTCGCACATCAAAAATCATGCCCAAAAACCTAACCTGCGGTTAGAATAAAACGGGGATCTCTAAAGAACCAACGAAGGAGAGGCTCTTCCCGTCGGTTTATCCGGCGGAAAAGAACAGCCTTAGTTTTTTTCGGGGAGAACAAAAAGCCCCTTGCATCGAACTAAGCGGACAGTTTATCAATGGTCAGTTGCAAATGGCGCACCATGTATGATAGCCTGTCTCCAGTGATGTATATTACCAGGTCATCCACATAAAGAGAGCAACGGACTGGGGAAGAGACATTAGACAGCACATCATTGAATCCCAGTGCAAAAAAGATCACTAACGACACTACCCTGCGGCACCCACTCTTCCATGAGAAATACTCTGGGGAATACAGAGTTGCACCATACATGAAAGGATCTGTTGAACATCAGATTTTGGAGAAAAGGGGGAAAATGACCCGCAGGCCCAGGGAATGAAGCTTTTGGAGGATCCTTAATCGGAACCATATGCCTTCTCAAAGTCAAAGAAAACCGCCAAGACTTGTTTGCTGTTTGAAAAAGCTTCTCGAATGTCATGATCTAAGCGAAGCGGGTCGAGAGTAGAGCAGTGCTTCCTAAAACCAAACTGGAGAGGAGAGAAAGCCCGGATTTTTACAGGGTAGGGAGAAGACGGTTGGCAACCATTTTTTTTTCATCAATTTGCATGTGTGACTTGTTAATTCAATAATAAGGCGGTTGTTAGTTGTCAAATTCGGGTCCTTTCCCAGTTTGGGAATGGGGACGATGTGCGACGCTTGCCAAACGGGTGTGAAAATATTCTTCACCCAAATGTGGTTGTACAAAGTGAGAAGAAATACTGAGGCAGACAGGTGAGGGTGGTGTATCATCTGGTAAGAGATACCATCCGGCCGCAGCGCTCCATCCTTGCACGTCCTGAGGGTCTCATAATAATTTTTTTAAAAATATTTTAAGTGGATGTACAGGGACCACCACAGCACATAAAAAATGTGGCTATACCGTGTCAGTACACTAACTACAGGGGAAGTCCCAAGCGGAACGTAAGATGAACAGAGGTTAGATCTTATATAAGACTGTGTTGTTCTAACAGGAAGGCAAAAACTCGATCACTACGAAAATGAGAAGATTCGGATAAGATTGGCGGAAGTCTTTACTGAAGATATATAGTGAACACATCAGGGAAGAACTTGCTTCTAAGGGTCGAGATGGCCTCGCAACCCACAAAGATACTGACGATCGAAAGAGGACACTTGGAGGAGAAAAATGTGCAGATCGGGGGGGGGGGATTCACGCCAGCGTTATAAGAAATCCATGAGTGGGGTTGGTATGACCCTGACGCAATCGAGCCTGGATCGCCTCCAAGAGGCTACTCCTCCTACTAGATGATGACCACCGTCCAATGGCGGGTTTGACGTTTCGTAGTTTGGAGCCACGAGCATCCTCTGCTCAACATGTTTGCCAGCCAGAGAGGAACCCCCGAAGTATTGTGATGGAGAAATTCGTAGCAGGGAAATGGCCCAGGCGTACAGCAGGACGAAGGTATTGGGCACTCAACACCCTGTACGTAGCAGCTTGCTTGGCTTCCCTATCGGTTTTTTCATTTACAGGAACACCCACATGGGAGGGAACCCAACAGAACTCAATACTGTGCTTCCTCACAGGCAACAAGCAGAGACACAATTGAATGGCAAAGACCAAAGAGTTTCGGGTAGATCGGGCAAGCAACGCCTGGAGAGCGCTTCTAGAATGGGAAAAGATGGTATAGGTACCCTCAGGGGAGATAGTACCGATTCTGTTCATCGCCTTCAGTTCAATCGAAAAAACAGACGAATACGGTGGAAGGGTGTGGTAAACAGTGATGTCCGGAAACATAGCCGAAGCCCCCACCCCTCCCTCCGTTCTGGAACCATTGGTGTAAACTGCTTTAGAGTCGCTATGGACTTCATGGTTAAGAAAGCAATCCCTCAACTGCACCGGGTGTGCCTCCGCCTTTGCCAAAGGTTGGTTCTCGGTTCTCGTAGCAAACAGCAGGAGGCGGATAAACCCGTTTTGAAAAGGTAGAGCTGAAATTATAATGCAAGACCGCTCGCTGAGGAAGGTTGAGGAAAGCGAAGATGGATCAACCCCAACAAATGAACAATAAGAAGGCTTGTGATGGACGCACTCTATTATAGATGTCAAAGCCGATGAGATAAGAACCTGAATACAGAGGAATAAGGAGCTGCTCCCTCCGCAAGGACAGGGGGACATCCCCTTCCTCCACCTCCATGCTTTCCCACGGAGGAACAAAATGCTCCCCTGGCTATTCTCAGACCTTCGGACTGAATGGGTCAAGAAGACGGAAGAAAACCGGAAGGTCTGCCCATATATGGCACAACCGTAGTCTAGTTTAGCACTCACCAGCATGATGTAAAGGTGGAGCATGGTGTTTCTGTTCGCCCCCTCCCCCTCCAAGTCTTAGAGGTGAAGTGCAGTAAGATATCCAAGGAACGGCGGAAAATAGCTTTGAGGTGAGCAATGCGAGAAAGGTACGTCAGGCGCTCATCGAACAGCAGACCCCAAGAGCCTCACCATCGGCTCCACACGGATGGGGGGAGCCATAATATAGGAAAAGACTGTATTCGATCCCTACAACTGGGATTTTTTCGGAAAAGCACGACTTTAGTTTTCAACGTGGAGAATGTAAAGCTACGTGAACACCAGGAGGAAACCATATCGATAGCGAGCTGAAGTTGACGCACCATACGAGGACGTTTTGCTCGTGATATATAGGGCAAGATCGCCAACATTGATGGAGCAGCGCACCGAGGTCGGATTGGAATAGACTATTCCATTGAACCCTATTGAGAAAAGCAACAAGCGCAGTACACTACCATGCGACACCCCTTCTTCCTTTTACAAAACGTCTCGACAGTGTGGTACCACAACGGATTAGAAACGAATGATCCGACATTAATAACTGAAGAAAGGGGGGGAAGTTGCCACCTGAGGCCCAAGGAATGAAGACTTCGCAAAACCCCCATCCTCCACGTACTATTATACGCCTGTAGAGGTCAAAGAAAGCGGCCAAGGCCATTTTGTTGGAAGCAAATGTCTCACGAACGTCGTGACCTAACCGAAGGAGAGGATCCTGAGTAGAGCGATGGTGACGAAAACCAAACTGATAGACACTAAATGCGTGGAGTCGCTCCAACGTGGGAACAAATTTGGAAGCCACCAATCTCTCCACGAGCTTGCATGTGTTGCAAGTCAATGAAATAGGGTGGTTTTCGGAAGTTGGATTCTTCATAGATTTGGAAATGAGGACAGTATACGCAGTAAACCAGACAGGAGCGAAGACCCCACCACCCATATTCTATTATATAAGCTGAGAAAAAATGTAGTAGCAGAAGGATGAGCATGCCTTAGCATCTGGAAGGAAATGCCATCAGGGTCAGGAGCTCCATCCTTGCATAGGTTTAGGGCTTCTTCGAACTCTACTCTGGTGAATAATCTGTTGTAGGGAAGATCTGTCCAGGGGAGATAGAAAAGTCTAGAGTCTGCACCCTCAGGCGGTCAAAACGAAAAAGTTCACGATGCCGGGAGCCGCTGGAGCAGGAAGCGAAGTGATAGTCCAATTCGTCCGCCACGACCACAGGAGCAGAGATGACATCAGAGGTATGAGGGCCGTAAGCAAGGAGGATTGGTGTATATGTATGATGTTTACGTGAAACTTTTCGCACAACCCTATGGACCGATGAACAGGCATAGAAGAATTAACGGTGAAAACGTAGTTGCGAAAATATTGCTTCCTCGTTCCTCGAATAACACGCCGGGAGCGGGCTGCCTAAGCTTTAAAAAGAATACAATTGGGAGGTGTGAGAATTTGTTTAAACAGCCTATATAATTTACGCTTTCACGATTAACCTGGTTAAACCAGAGTTGTCAATTATCGGGTCCCAGATGAACGGGGAATATAGTTCGTTGCCTCCTGGATGATTGCTTCCTGAATGTAGATGAATGCATCCGCCGTCGACGAGAACAGGGTAGTTGCAGGAAAGATGGGGAAGTAAGTCTCCTGATGAAAGGAAGACCAGTCCGCTCTGTCGTGTCACCAGACAGAACATGGTTGTTGCTGCGGACTGGGGCTGAAGGATGGTATTACGATTGGGAAGTGATAACTTCCACTGAGGAAAGCCGACCTTTCCCACCCAAAACGATATAAAGCTGAGATTGAACACAACGAGACGTCAACAAAGGAAGGAGTGCCTGTATCAAAACGTTCAAAGGTTGAACGACCCGTGTTGAGACATTACAACAAAATATCCAATCAGCGTTGAGGGGGAGGTTAAAGTTACCGAGGACCAACATGGGCGGTGGAACTCTTGAAAAAAATCGACAAGGTCCTTCTTGGTATATTTACAGCTAGGAGCTAGGTACACCGGGCACAGTATAAGCGGTGTTTCAAGATGGATACGAGCCGCTACGACATGTAAGAGAGTGGAAAGGGGAATGAGTGAATGGGAAATATTGATGAAGCAGGATCGCACGATTCAGGAGAATATGGGATTCTCTGTACCTCGAAGGCTGTAAAAAGTTTCGATCGCGAAGTTGAAGTTCCTGTAAACAAACAGCCAACGTCTGGTGAGCTACAAGTTTTCTCTTTAGTTCGCAATTGGCAAAATATCACGACAGTTCAATTGGAGGAAACGTGCCATAAATTTTGATATAATCAATGTTCAGGGCGATCCGTGACAATAGTCACTGTTTTTGGATTTGGCAGTCTTCTCAGAGGATAAAGTCTGATGGTCTCATGAACCGCTGGACGACCCACTGACCGGAATGTCAAACCCGGGGGAAAGAGGAATATCATGCAGCAGGGATATGTGAGGACTCCCTGCTTACGAGAGGGGTTCCTGGCCACCGCAGGAGAGGGCTCTCCGAAAAGATGTGCCAAGTCACACTCCACATTTCGAACATTCTTCACAGCTTGCGCACCCCTGCCAGACTACTTAGCAGACTGGGAATGGGGCTGTGTCCCTCCAAGAGGTGCTTCTTCAAAGGCTGAAGAAGATAGAAGAGGACAAGTTGGAATGGTGTCATCGGGAGTGATAGGAGACGCATTGGAAGACAAGTGTGTGGTATCTGTAGTCAAATTCTCGGGAGCTTTCTGCGGCCGAGAAGTGCTAGATACCTAAGGCGACGGTTCCGAATTCAAAGTGGGTGGAGGAGAAAAAGCAGTGAGGGAAGAAGACTCCTCCCTCCTGTGTCCACCAGCAGCCAACCCACCCTCAAAACACATCGAGACAGCGCCGTCTTCTCGAAGGACGACCGCGGCAACGTAAGGTCTCATGCAATACCTCCTCAGACATAACCTTGAACGGGACCCCCAGTTTCAGCACGCTGGAATCCTATGGAAGAAGTAAGTTTCAGAATCATATTGTAGAAGCGAAGCAGTTTTAAGTGGGTGAGTCACATCAGATCAGAACGGGCAGAAGTTGATCCATTATTCCATGTTTGTCCACGTGGGTTTACAGAGCGGCTGTTTAGTTTTGGCAGAACAGAGACTTATTCCCCAGTGCAAACGGGTTCCTTTTGTTTTAAGAAGCTCGTACGGATGTCGAGTCTGGGAAGATCCACTCTTGGACGGGCGTTCGCGACTGTTAAGAGGGTCTTGTTGTGTCCCCGGAGAAACCGAAGCAGGTCGTTTCCGGGAAATATTACAGTCGAGTTCAAAATATGAACATGGACGTTTACGATCGACCTCAGACGCTGAACAGGTCGCAAAATCAGATATCCCTTTGGGAGCGGCATGGATCTCTGCAAGGTGAGTAACAAGAGAGAGTGGTTTGTGTATGTAGGCGATGAACGCCGAGATGTTCGGCAGACCATAGTAATAGAGTTTGGAGAACAATTGTCCAGAGGAACATGAACCACCATGCCAAATGATCCGTTATCCGGCACAGAAGTCTGAATGGGGAAACGCGAAAGTAGAACAAATTAAGAACACAACGCACGGGGGCGATGGACGATTTTAGAGGCAACCGTAGAGGCACTGTTTGTTGCCGCAGCATAAAAAAAAAGATGATGATGAGTAAGCTTCTCTGCACGGGGGGAAGCTTCATTACGGTCATACTTATGAAGGGCGCACTGCTCAAGGATTTCCTTCTCCAAGGGAAAGAGGCAGTGGACAGAGGACAGAGGAAGCTAGGTGGGGACCCTTGCAGTCAAGACAACAAAGAGGACGTTTTTCAAAGTTAGGGTGGAGAGAACTTACACATGTCGAACATAGGAGACCAATAATATTTCTGGGGGCGACCAAATTTATGGCAATTGAAACCTACTTTGGAAGAGCACATACGTCCGTACCGTGTGCATGGTATAACGAAGTTTTACTTTGATTGGAGGGAAAAGCACAGGGAAGGTAAGAAAGAGACGAGGATTCGTCGTTAAGGGG
>JABUQX010069103.1:65000-67698 GCA_015478945.1 Trachelipus rathkii
TCGTGCGCAGATACAACACCCCTTGTGCTACGAAGGAGTCGTAAGGTGGTGGTACGCGAGTGATAAGTTCCCTCGAGCACCTTGCCGCTGCGGTAGGTACCTATAGGTAGAGATAAAGCACCAACATCGTCCCGCAAAGATAGAGGTCAAGTGAACTGGAAAGTACAGAACAGTTTATAAGCCTTTTTGCCGTTGACTCTCGACCCTGTCCCAAAGCCGGTGAAACAGAGCCCGCCCTCTCCAGATATGAACAAAGATTTGCACAAATGCTCTGGGTTGAAGCCGTTGTATGGCTGGAGCAATGAGAAAAGGAGGAAAGTCCTCACAGTTAAACAGAACTTCAGTTCTTTTTGAAGCGCCCTAGCAACGCCGTTGCGAATGTGAGGTTTCGAGCCATTTTATGTGCATGCTAAGGCCAAAGGAGACGAGAGACCGTCGAAAGAGATAGGAAAGTTAGAAGGTAATTTTGGAGAAGGAGATTTGTAGAGGTTGGTTTTTTAAGATTTGATTTCAGCAAAAGTTATTTCTATCCATTAGCGAGAATAAAATCGGAAAATTAAAGACCGAGAGGCAATTCTAGAAGTAAAAGCGGGAGTAGAGAATTGATGAGTTAAAGAATGAAGGGTCGAGTCATCGAATACGCGTGGATAGAGTTAGAGGTGCAGGTGAGAAGATCATTATGAAAAGTAGGAATAAAGTAGGAGATAAGACAGAACCCTGAGGAAACACCAACTATTGACAGAAAAGAAGAAGTGCCCTATCAACAACAGCCGATATTGAGCGATTTGAAAGAAAGCTAGACATAAGTATATGAAAGAAGAAGGAGGAAACCCAAAGGAGGGGCTTGGAGAGCATGACGCGTGGCCATACTCGGTCAAATGCTTTGGATATGTCAAGCTCTCAAGTCTGTCACCGTAGTTCCTAAGAGCGAAAAACCATCATCGGTAGATAGGACATGTATAATCGCCAGTGACTTCGTG
The DNA here is from genome assembly GCA_015478945.1 of Trachelipus rathkii. NCBI lineage: Eukaryota > Metazoa > Arthropoda > Malacostraca > Isopoda > Trachelipodidae > Trachelipus > Trachelipus rathkii. Next base: position 65,981 of record JABUQX010069103.1, read on the forward strand.
CAACCGAAGAGCCCGTACTGCGATCGAATGAGTTTCCCAGCTGATGCTTAAGAAGTGAAGTTAAGAAGGGTTTGCAAAGATCTGATAGAATACAAGTGAGAGCTCCAGGGCGATAGTTTAGAACGATCAGAGCAGCTTCCTTTTTTCGAATAGGTTGGACATGTGAGCGCTTCAACACTGAGGAAAGTGATAGTATTGAGACAGAGAATATAATTGAGCGAGGGCCGAAGAGATTAGCCTTTTCAGTTGGAGAATTAGCACACAATGATCAGATCGAATAGAGGAGGAAAAACAAGATTTACAGAAGTTGCTAGAGATGAAGATTTGTCAGTTGAGGAGTAATTTCAGCAGTACTGCGCACTTTCCTTTGATAAAGCCGGTTGCTCGTCGAAGAGTAATCCTGCAACGATTTCTAGCTGATTTGAAATTAGTGAGAGTGATAGGAGAACGAGAATTTTCACCCCTGAATCCGGCCACTGTCCTCTCAAGCCTGAATGGCCGTAGAACAAGCACGATCGAACATGGATTATGAGGAAAGAAGGATTTAGTTTTAGAAGGAATGAATGAGGAAAGAAGGATTTAGCTGAAGAAGGATGAACAAATCAGCCTTCTCAACCATCCAAGATTACAGATCTTTCCGTAATCTTTTAAATCCTATACATTCATCATTATTACTTACTGAGGTAGCGCAATTTGCAATCATCTGCAATTGGAACCTTACATTTAAGTCCCTGGTCTAAATATTTTTTATAGCATGTATGAGGAACAGCCACTTGACCTAATGAAATCGTTACGGACCACAACTATCTGCTCTTCATTTTCATTGATATGTTTCATTTTGGCTCTTTCATTTTATTATTTGTATTCCCTTCCTTTATTAATTCTTATATTGTTATTATTAAGAGACTTAAGTATCAAAATTTTTGATCATCGCTTAAAATAATTTCGGGAGGTTGAACCCCGTGACCCTCCTCTATATATAGCCTTTATATATATATTACTATATATATATAATATATATATATATATATATAATATTATCTTATATATATTATATATATATAATATATATTATATATTATATATCTATATAATAATATAATATATATTATAGTATATATATATATATATATATATATATATATATTATATATATATATATATAAGTAGTATATAGAGAGAGAGAGAGAGAGAGAGAGAGAGAGAGAGAAATTTTTAAAAAAAAAAATTTTTTTTGCAATTAATCGTCATCGTCTTCGGTAAAATTTGCTCTATTTTGTCATCGTCATCAGCAAAAATTTCATAATCGTCCCATCACTAATATTATATATATATATAGTATATATAGTATATATATATATAGATATATATATTATATATATATATATATATATATATATATATATATATATTATATATACTATATATATATTATCTATATATAGATGGTCAGAATTTTTTTAATGCTGCACAGTAATGTAACTAGGGACCGGCAAGCTTCCTACAGTAAAAACAAATTATTATTTCGAAAAGCCGAAAATCCTAAGGATGGGATTTAACTTTTTTTTTTTTTTTTTTGGCTTATTCATCGAAAAATATTTTAAAAATTATTTTTCCAGGCCCATTAGGGGGTTCGAGCCGAGGGGACAAGGGGGGTACGTTCATACCCGAGGGGATGGTCGGAGAACCTCGCGACACCCAAAGACCACAGAGCGGGG
>JABUQX010069104.1:0-2500 GCA_015478945.1 Trachelipus rathkii
AAATAAAAAAATAAAAAATATTATTGCTAATAATTATAGTAATATGATTAGAGAGCCTATTTAGAGACCTTTTATTGGTTACTCGTTAAAATAAATAGACTTTCTATTAAATTTTGCTTTTTTTCTTTTACTTAAAGAATACCCCCAAGGGTATTCTCGACACCGATGGCAGTGAGTCGTGGTCTTCGAGCCTCCGGAACTACGGTAGGATTCACTTCCTTCCGGGAGGGTCATCTCCGAACCCCGCTCTTGGTGATTTATGTCGCGGTTCCCACTTCTCTACGGGGTATGGAAAACGTCCCCCTGTGTTCCCCGTCGGCTCGAGCCCCCTACATTGCCGTGTAATACCTTTACAAATAATATATATATATATATTATGTCCCCTGCTCCTAAAAAAAAAAAAAAATAGCCAATATTTATTTTATTTATTTATTTATTTATTTATTTTTTACATTTTCCTAACTAAAATTTTACAAGGATTCCAAAAATGTATTCCTTTTCGCTGTAGCTATTGTAGTTTTTGAGATATGATTTTTTTTTTTTTTTTTTTTTTTTACAGTTTCCGCAATAAAATTTTGCCAGGATTCCAACAATGTATTCCTTTTTCCTGTAACTATTGTAGTTTTTGAGATATGGATCGATGATAGTTGTCGCTCTAAACCAAATATCACCCATCTCCCCGGAGTAGCTATCTTTTGGGGTACTTTTCGCGTCTGGGGCACTACCCTGGGGGCTGGTCCCCCTGGGGTCCCATATTTCTATTGATTCGCCATGCACGTGCGTGAGTACATGTGTACTTGACCCTATGCTCATGTACTTTCATGAGCGTTTTTTACCCTACCCCCCTTTGTTCTCCCCTACCCCCTATGACGTAATCAGAACATAGGCTGGGCCAGGGTCGAGCCCTGTACTCAGGGTCTTCCCTGAGTGATATTTGGACACCTACCGGCAGGGGCTACCTTCAGGGGTACTTTTCAGGGTAGCCATTTTGTTTTGGGGGCTGGTCCCCCCTGGGGTCCCCTATTTCTATTCATTTGCCATGTACGTGAGTGAGTGTTGCGTGAGCACATGCTCATGCACATTCACGAGCGTTTTTTACCCTACCCCCCTTTGTTCTCCCCACCCCCCTTTGATCTCGTCATCACAAGTGCTGGAACGAGGTTCCATCATCTTTCATGGATGTATTTTAGGCCTAACTATGTGCTCATGTAACCACCCCTCCCCCTCTCTGCTATCTAACCCGTGTACGTGGCGTAGCCTCGTACATGGGTGGCGTAGCCACGTCCATGAAAGTAGCTGAGCTACTTTCAAGGCTACTTTCATGAAAGTAGCTGAGCCGGACTGGAAGTCTGGCTCGGTTTCAACTCGAAGGCAGAGCGAACGCGTCCGCCGGCACGAAACCGACGCGAGCGCCCGCCCGCAGGCGCAATATTACCGCACGCGCGAACGCAAAAATATTTCGCTGGTATGTTTTGTATGGAAAAATTTCAATAAAAATGTGTTTTATGATCAGGATGACGTGAGCGCCAGGAGGGTCCTCCTCTCACCCCCACTCCTGGCGACACGTCTTTACGTCTTTACGTCCTTACGGCTTTACGTCTTTACGTCTTTACGTCCTTAGGGTACGTAAAAACGTGTTTTTACTACCCATAAGGACGTAAAGACGTTGCGCAAGCTGTGTGGTGATGGGGTCCCCCCATCCCACCCATCTGTGCGCTACGTCTTTACGTCCTTACGTCTTTACGTCTTTACGTCTTTACGTCTTTACTGTCACAACATCAATTTTTGTTTATTAAATATGATATATATATATATATATAGTTATAGGTATATATATATATATATATATATATATATATATATATATATATATATATATATATATATATATATATATATATATATATATATATATATATATATATATATATATATATATGAAGAAGATGAAAAAGAAGAAGTCTCACAGAGGATGTATCGGTGCTTAACAGGTTTATATATGTTTTCAGTACTCGCTAATGAGTCTGAGGACCCACTTAATGGGTTCCTAGCTGAATGACAAAGGATGATGATGAAGTAAAAATGGGGATATAGAGCTGAAAAGAGATAGGAGATGGAGGTACTCGCACCAAAAAACTTGCATTTCGACTTACTTTATCAAAGATGTATGTAGTTAGAGTTTTTATACGTAGATTCTTATATTTTATTTATTGAAAACTTGTTTCATTGTTAAAGTTTTTGTTTTTCAAAGAAAAAGTTGTCAAATTTTCAATAAAACAATGTTTTGCTGACCCTAAAGCAGTAAAACAAATACCGCAAACCCCAATGGGTACCCCTCCCCAAACTCTGTCCATCCCGTGTTTTACAGCTTTACTGTTTTACTATACTGATTTACCGTTTTATGTCCTAGCAGAACACGCATTTAATGAAAATAGCACTTGTATAACAGTTATAACATTGGTAGCTGTAGTAGTAGTAGTAGTAGTAGTAGTAGTAGTAG
>JABUQX010069104.1:10000-22500 GCA_015478945.1 Trachelipus rathkii
CTCCTTGGATAAAAACGCTCAAGATGCAAGGGAGTTTTTCAATTACGAGTTATTCACTCTACCAACTTCATTATTTGACCATAGTACCCAGGAAATGAGAAAAACTGATAAGTCATCATGGCAAACATAATAGATAGCATGAATTTCAATGAAATACAACGGTCATGTTCCCAGCAAAGTACTTCCTACGATCTTGATGGTGGTGCATTAATTCAAAAGTTACCATGGTCCGCTTCTGCAACATTTGGTAATGTCATAAGGCAACACGAATGAAGGTATGAAAAGTCACAACAGTTTTTGATGGGTATGAAAAACCAAATATATAAGATATGGAGCGCAGATTGCGCTTGAAGCAGTCGTCTGTTGTAGTAGTCTTTGATGAAAATTTGCCTGTGGTCATCAAGAAAAACAAATTTCTTTCTACTCTACAAACAAACAACGCTTTATCAATATATTTGGGAATTATTTTCAAGGAAGAGGTCATTCCGTCATTCATTCAGAAGGTGATGCAGAAAACTAATCGTCAAAGAGACTTTTAATAGAGCCCAGGAAAAACATGTCACTGTAGTAGCTGATGATACTGATATTTTATTCATACTACAATATCATTCTTCTAAGAACATTTTAATGCAGTCTGCCACAAAATCTGATAAAGTTCGTGACATTGAAGCCATCAAAGATCTATTGGAGAGGAGGCATGCAAAACTTTACTTTTTGCTCACGCATTAACATGGTGGGCCACCACCAGTCCGTTATTTGGCAAAAGCAAATCTTCAGCTTTCAAGAATATAATAAAATCTAAAATCTTATGCGAATGGGCTTCCCATTTTGGATCATCAGAAGATTTTACGAAGGAATATTTGGTTAAAATTGGCTGTGAAATTATTGTGTCACTATATGTAAGCAACATCGACACAAGCAACCTAAATGTGTTTCGTTATGAACTATACATTAGGAAAATAGCCTCAGCTAAAAAAAGAGCTTGATATAGCTCGTTGTATCGAGGATTTAGAAAAGTTTATATTGCACATGCGTCATCGTTTTGCAGAGTTTGAAATCTATTATTTATCTCCAGCATGAGTGTTTCTGTCATCTTTGAAAGTCCTTTACTTATATATATATATATATATATATATATATATATATATATATATATATATATATATATATATATATATATATATATATATATATATATATATATATATATATATATATATATATATATATATATATATATATATATATATACGCGCTACCTTTAAAAGGATGTTACATAAATAGACATGATATCGAAAAATCGCCGAACCCTACTCGTCAAACCCTACAGTGTCACGTGTTAGCTAAAAACTTTAGAAGGAGCGCCAGAGTTGCCAAAAATTGTTTTTTTATCATGCTCTCGAGAAAATATGTTAATTTTTTTTATAATTTTTTTAAGGGGCTCGAGCCGACGGTGGGACAGGGGGGGGACGAAGACCCCCCGTCGTCCCCAGTGAGGCCGAGAGACCCCGACTCGTTCCATCTTTGCGGTTTAATCTGGGATATTCGTTTAGCTAAAAAAAAAATGGCAACTCTGACGCTCTATTGCCTTGAAATAATCGAAAAATCGATTATATCGTTCGTTCAATATTTATCGGTTAACATCCTTTAAAGGACAAGCTCATATATATATATATATATATATATATATAAATATTATATATATATATATATATATATATATATATATATATATATATATATATATATATATATATATATATATATATATATATATATATATATATATATATATATATAAGGTAGTGCGCACACACGTTTTTCATAATTCATAGATAATACTCATCCGTTATCAGCAAAAAAAATAATGAGTGAGAAATATTATGCGGATCCGATATCCGCTACACTCCAATATATATATATATATATATATATATATATATATATATATATATATATATATATATATATATATATATATATATATATATATATATATATATATATATATATATATATATATATATATATATATATATATATTTCACAATACCCCAAAATATGTGAGCTTACATCAAATGCAGATATAATCTCTTATTTATATGTGTATTATAAAAATCAATAAATAATGATTGGTATTGAGATGAAGTAAAATATTGATTGTTTTCTTAACTTCTAATCCTTCTGCTTATGATATTAAGCTTTTGTACCTCTGGATCTTAGTCATCTTATTTTTTTCATGCCCTGCCTCTCCTAATTGTCCTTTGAAGCTACCCACTGAAGGGACGAACTGAATCGACCCATTCTTTCGACAAGTAGGTTTGTTTCATTTCAATTCTACTAAATTGTCGCGTATATTTTGCCTTTCTATGGAATAATAATTATTGCTTCTGTGAGAGGCAAAAATTAACATGATTTTTTCTTTCATAGAAATATGCATACATTTCAATTTCTTGTCATTCTGGAAAATCTCTAAAACCTTGGTTTAACCATTAACAAGTTTTCATCCGGTCTGTCATATAAACTATTAAGCATTCAGTAATAGGGTTGTTAATTTTTGGAATGTTTTGCCACAGGAGGTTGTTGAGTGTGTTGCGATTGCAACATTTAAGAAAGGATTGGACAGGTATATGGATGTTTTGGGTATCATATAGTATATTTTGACTAAGCCAAATTGGCGATTTTTAGTTACAGTAGTTATTAAGGTTAAACTGCATGTTGTGACTATAACAAAGTTATTAAAGCTTGTAGTGTGGTTAGCATGTGCTTTGGCTATAGTTTTTTTTAAATTGTTTTTTTTTCATTTATACTATGTAAGTTATTGACAAGCCTTAGGGTGCTTTGTGCATTAACATGTTTGGTGGTTGGTTCTATTAGATTGCCTGTGACCGTCTCGATAGGCCCATGTGGGTTCTTACTGTCTCTATATTTCTAATGTTTCAAACGTTTCTTTAAGAATTTATCTTCAACTGAGATTTTGAAGTACTTCATCGCGGAATAATTCAAAGTCTATAATCCAAAAACTATCATCCCTTTTTTTTGTGAAAGAATATGTAGTAATTTTTACGGTTCTTATGCATTTCTGCTAACTTGACAAAATGTTATCTCAGATTTTCCGTCTTCCGTGTATAATATGCAAGTTATTGTATTGACAAGCGTTAAGGTGCTTTGTGGATTTGCATGAGCATGTTCGGTGGTTGGTTCTATTAGATTGACTGTGACAGTCTCAATAGGCCCATGTGGCTTCTTACATCTCTATATTTCTAATGTTCTAAACATTTCTATGAATTTATCTGAAACTGAGATTTTGAATTACTCCATCACGGAATAATTCAAAGTCTATAACCCCAAAAAACTATTATCTTTTTGTAAAAGAATATGTAGTAAATCTTACAGCTCTTATGAATTTCTGCTGACTTGACAAAATGTTCTCAGATTTTCAGTCTTAATCTTAAGCCGTTTTCGTTTTGGCAATATTCTTACGAATTCTTACGAAAAATAAGAGCGTTCTCAAAAAAATCGTTCGTTTTGTCAAATTTTTAAGAAAATTTTGAGAATATTCTCACCAAACGTAAGAATATTGACAAATTCCGTAAGATTGCTATTCCGCTGTCTTACCGAAAAATTCTATTCTTACCAAAAATGTAAACAAAGGAAATGATGCCAGAAAGCAGTCATGAAATTTTTTTTTTATTTTTTCTCTTTTTTTTTAAAATGGAATCAATTTAATGACTTTAAGAGTAGTGAGATTGTATCAAATATTTGCGTGATATTCACAATTTTAAAATTATCCTTCGAATATTCATTAAAAACTGCAATGATAATGTTTTCACTACGTAGTAGGCCCGTTTTGGCTTTTTCAGCTTTGCCAATTTTTGATGAAAAGATCTGTTACAATGATGCACTTTTTATTTGTTTTTTTTTAACAAAGACTATATATATATATATATATATATATATATATATATATATATATATATATTATATATATATATATATATATATATATATATATATATATATATATATATATATATATATATATATATATATATATATATATATATTATATATATATATAGGTGATATATATATATATTATATATATATATATATATATATATATATATATATATATATATATATATAATATATATATATATATATATATATATATATATATATATATATATATAGAGAGAGAGAGAGAGAGAGAGAGAGAGAGAGAGAGAGAGAGAGAGAGAGAGAGAGAGAGAGAGAGAGAGATATCCTCCACCAAAGACATCAATCCAAACACTGAATATGATATTTTTAATGTTTGTAAACAAGTTTATAAGAATAAGAATTCATTCTCGGTCGTTTTGGCACGAAACCGTTCTTAAAATGCGTAAGAATTTGTCTTATCGAGCGTAAGACAAAATGATAAAACGAAAACGGCTTTAGCCTCTTTTATTCTTCTCACTTTTATTTCTTTTTCTAAAGCTGAACTCTTCTTCTAAATTTTTGCCTTTAATTAAGTCTAATTTAAATAATTCCGATGATATCCTTTATTATCCATCCCTCAAACTCATTTATGACTAATACCATATTTTATTATACAGGATTTTTAATTCATTTTCTTTTAGTTTAATGGTCTGAGAGTAGTTTCTGCTCTCTAAGGGTTCCTGGTTCTCCGCTCAGATTATAAAGTATACGCAGTTGTGCAACTTAGGAAGAACACACAAACCAGTTAAATTGTTGTTGGCAGAAGGTTTTCTGTTAATAATTACCTATAATTTATGTAAAGTTGTGTTAAACATTTCTCAATCTATATTCAAATGGTAAAAATAAATCAGCAATTATACATAAAATAGAGTAATTGATACCAGATGCGTTGTGGTTAATGTAATTAAAAGCTTTAATTTTTTTAAAATTTCACAACCACTCACGGGTCGGGATGAGAAGACAGAACCCCCGCAGACAAATGTTTGCGTCTTCAATATCCATAGATAAATGAATTACATTTGTCACAATGACCAGTGGTTATAATAAATAATTACTGGTTATTCCGCATTGTCTATTAACTTATATTTACTGTACCATATATATATCACTAAAACAATCAATATGCATAATACTCTTTCGCGTATACAAAACAAATTACTCTAGAAGTCTTTAATCTGTTGTTAAAATGTTTTATCAGACCCGAGATCGAATCAATCTCACTGTTGATTCGAATAACCCAAACAGTTTGCGCTTTGAAACAGTGGTTATTCTGTAAAGAATAAATTCTAAAAGTATCTCCTTGTCGTCACCCGACTTCTAGCACACTTTCCGTAATCTAAAGGTCCCTCAGATTCAAATATGTTGAGGAGGATGATAAATACTCCCCCTTTATTTGATTAGAACATAAACAGAGAATAGTGTAAATAAAAAGAAGAGGTACTATTTTGATGGTATTTTTACCGCGATTCCCAAAATTTCTAATCCTAAGTTTGTCCCCAGCTTTGGGAAGATACTTTGACTCATCTTTTCAATTCCTCGTGTTCTGAGAGTACACTCAACCTACTCCACAAGAAGGGGGGAGAGGATGGCAACTTCTCCAAACATCCAACATAGTAATATTGTTCTATACAGTTTGTTCTTTCATAACCTTATGGTTTTATTCTATCTGCATGAATTTGAACATTTAAATTCTTATATTTTTATCTTAGATCTCGAGAATGGCTACAGTGAAAGACGGTCAAATTGATATCTCCTCTGCCTATTTTTATAATAGATTGTTTTCTGTCGTTAGGATTACGATAAATCTTTTACTAATGAGATGATTATATCAATATCTTTCGATTTTTTCCCGAGCTAGGTCATGATTTAAAAATTTCCATCAACCGGTCTCAATCCTTTCTCTCTTTCTATAATATTAATTCTACATTCAATACTAAAAATTCTATCGTATCCGTTCTGTACGGTTACCGTTCTCTCTTAAAATCTATTAAGAATCATAGTTCTCAGGATTATGTTCTACCCTCTATCTACTTACATCTATTAGTATATTACCAATCTATTATTGCACCTCATAAGCTTTCCAATCTTAAGGTGATGACCTCCATTTGCATTACCTTTTCTTATTTTATCTGGATAAAGAATCAGTTTATTTCCAAAATACAGAAAGGTAGATGAACTTTTCAGCAAATGTTTCTCCTAATTCTCTCTCTCTCTCTCTCTCTCTCTCTCTCTCTCTCCTCTAATCTTTCTTGTAACTCTAAATCTAATGAGGCAGAAAACACACGATTGCTTCAACTCATCAAGTTTCTCAATTAATTTACATATTCCTAATGAACACAGCCTTCCATATGACTTTAAATGTTCTTAAGAAACAAACAACTGAAACCTTTTTGTTCTAAATGTTCTTGGTGTTTTGTTTTTCTTGTGGTCTCTCTTAAAAGAGTACCGCAGCGATCCGAGCAGGAACAAGGCGTTTTGCTTTTCTTTCCTTTCCATCCAAATTTTTCCAAGTTTTAAGGTGGGATTCTTAGTTATACTATGGGTCTATGATTAGAAATCCTTTTGGTTCTTCGTTAGTGTCCTCATCCGGGTTAAAGTATATGTAGCTCAATTTATACTCTTCTTCCTGTCACGGTTCTAGCGGTAAACCCTAACTCCCGTGGGGTTTCTCCTCAAACCAGTATCTCAATCACGTGGACTTTCTTCTTTTCCATTACATCACCGCACAGTCGTGGGGTGGAAGACAAGATATTGGGCGGCACACATCCATTTGTTCATGCGCCATCGCATTTATTAGGAAGACCATGGATATTACAACATCCCAGTACGGGTGTAATTCATGCCGGAGTGGAGATCATGAATAATATATATATTATATAATATATATATATTATATATATATATATATAATATATAGTATATATATATAATTATTGCCGTATGAGTATTTGTTATTTATTTAAATTTATTTATTTTTTATTTTAATACTCTCCTCATCTTCGAAAGTGTTTTTATAATCATCTTTATCAATTTTCGTTTTATACCATATTGTGTTATATATAATATTTACTGCATAAATAATTGTAATAAATAATTTCTAATTATGACAGAATAATTTTTTTAAATTGACGCTTTTTATTCAATTTAATTATTCATTATCTAAATATTTTTCTTTTTTATTTATCGTGAGACTTTATTTTTTTTTGTTATGTATTGCTTCTCCAGTATATGCAAAATTGCTGTGCAAGGAAGAAACAAGACTACGGTATTCTGAAAATCTTTTTTCTTAGGTGGTCTATGCTTTACTGATGATTATATATTATTGGATGTGTCCGTTCCTCCTTATTATGAAAAGCAAAAAATAACTACTATTATATTTTTTCATACACATATTTTATTATATAATTCTATATTTCCCAACTATTATTTTAATTAAATAGTTAACTTAATCACTACTATATATTATATTAAAGTATTAAAAGTAAAGAGTAATTATTTCTTATTACCTTATAGTTATGATATTCACTTCTTTAACCTCGTAATTTTTTCAGTTTTGATCAATTGAATTTGTATTTTTACCATAAGGATAGTTAATAATTTATCATCACCTCCTTTTTTTTGTCCACCCCTTCCTTTAAACTGATTTATTTATTATTCCCCGAGGTTTGTTTCCTTTATATCTTCGGCCGACACAATTAAGGCAAGAATTTAGGTGGGACCCATTGGGGGATATTATACCCCGGGCTCCTTGTAGCTGACCCCAAGTTTTCTTCAGCTGTAGGGACTTTTTTTTCTTTTTTTCTTTACCTTCCTTTTTTTCTTTTTCTCAATCTACTCCTTTTCTTTTTAGCTTTCTTTTGGGTTTTCTTTTTCCCGTTCTTTTTTTCTTTTTTTTTTTTTTCTCCACTTCTTATGCACCTTTCCGAGCAGACTCTATCCCTCATCTTCCTCACCTCCTCCCACTTATTTGTTTTTTATTTGTTCGTTTTTTCGTCTTTTTTTCCAAAACATGTAATTTCTTTTTTCGTTTCTCTCTGCTTCTTGGTCCGTATTTTTGGTGAACCCTTTCTTGTGGCGCTATACCCATAGAATGGATTTGATAGGGTATGGGGTATGGCACAAAGTTTTTTTTTAAGCTTATGTGGTTACTTGGAGAAACTCCCACAAATGTTTATGCTTCGTTATTTTATCCTTATTATTGTATATCAGGCTTTTTTAAAACCACACAAATGCTATAGTGATGAGTCCTTATATCTTCCCCCTCCTTTGCTTTTATCAATAGTATAAGGTTAGACTTTACAAAAATACCTGCATGTAACTAGAGAACTAGAATCCTACACTAAACAAATGAACATTTTTGTCAACAGTATGATTTAACTGAAGAAAAATTTTAAGTAGAAAAAAGCTTAAAAAGTAAGAATTTCTTCATTTTAACTTAATGTAGTATGCAGTACTAAAGTGGTAACGATAGAAATTTCAAATTTCAGATATGATTTCAGCGAAAGTTGCCAATAATTGTTTGTTCCACATTAAAAGTTGGTTTTTTTATTTCTTTTAAAACATGCCTCGTTTGCGCGATTCATGCACTCCCCGTGTTTTTTTGAATTATATTTTTTTTTTTTTTTTTTTAAAGTTAATACTGTTAGTACCTCTTTATCGTGGGAAATTTACCGTCAATGTAATTAGCTAGTTGTCGGGGTCGGGTCTCGTCGGCCTTTACTGGTTGAACGATGTTTGAAGTGGTGAATCCCCTCTGTTCTCTTCTTTTTTCTCGATCTGCAACGGCTCCAGCGCCCCAACCCCCTTTAAATCAGAAACAGGTATTTCTTCCGTGAGACTTTAAAATTGTCCTCACATTCAAAAATGTAATTTTGTTCTGTGGTAAGGAATGTGTCAGTTCTATAGTTACATGACGGGTATCTTTTGTAATAGTCCCTCCACCTGTAAAAATTCAATACTTTAGCTTTTTTGTATTTAGAAAATTGTAAATAAATTTATTATTATTGAGCTAATATCCGATATGCCAAACCAATAACTCTAATTGTTCGGGAAGTCTGGCGACCACCGTAGTGATTATATTTTTTGTTTGGATCATTTATCATTTGGATATTGATCATTAAGGATGTGGAACGTCTTTCACACACTATGGAGCAAATATTGAAGACATATTGATACTGTCGTGACTGAAGGACTGAACTGATCAAATAACAAAAAAAAAAAATTTTGTGGGACTATGAAAACAAACAAAACTAAAAGCTTGGGTGGACTCCTCTTTCAAAAAAAAAAAGAGTGAACGATTAGACCAAAAAGAAAATCGATGTAGTAAAAGAGGCGCTAAAACACTTATTTTCAATAAAGGTTTCTAATGGCAGATGACGTGGTTGTTTTACGCTGGTGTACTTCTTGCCAGGCAAGAAAGTTTTCATTACTTGGAGTGACTTAAGAGGATAGGTGATAGAAAGGACAAGTAACACGAAAAGAAATATATAAGTGACTTATATACATAATATATATATATATTATATATAATATAAATAGTAATATATATATACTATATATTATTATATATTATGATGTCTTAGTAATACATAATTATAATACTATATTATATATTATTATTATAATGGATACTTAACCATGACCGTACTATCCAAGTATGTATCAAACGCCTGCCCATCATGATTTAATCTTTATTAAAAAATTCACTGTGTTACTAAAACCTACTTGGTCAATAATATGGTCATTTCAACCTTCCACTTTAAGTAGCTCGAGGACACCCTCACCCCTTTTCGTTTCCCAACTGGTATTATATTTCACGGTAGGTCCTGCATTGGATTCGGCCGTTTGAGCCTGCTGGATCAAACGCTTCAAATGCGTGTGATAAGCTCTTGAAAGTACTAATGAACTCAATATATATATATCTTACTGGTACTGGAGGGCTGCATTCCATGTCATCCATTTTCTTGTCAAAACTAGATATTTTTCGACTCCCACAACAAATTCGGGAAAGCGGGATCGCACACTGTATACGGTTATTAGAGAATACTTTCAGCGACCAGGTAGACAATTAATGTGTGTGAATGTATTACATCTGAAATGGGTCCCCACGCTATATATGAGCGCTTCAGTAATTAAATGAATGTTAGCGGGTATTTCTGGGTTCGATGGACGTACTTACCACGTAATCAACGGACTGGCTCTTGGGGGTCAATGTGGATTGCACCTAGGTCCAATTGAAATCCGCTACTTCGGTGGGGAGTGGTGGTTAATCTAATCAAAGCTCTTACCTTTTCATCCCTTTCCCAGGTATACCGCTGGTACGAAACGAACTTGTTCGATAGTGCTCACCATTCCGTGGGCTGGTACGCTGAAATCACATGACAATCCTTCTCGTCTTAATACGAGTACTGGAAGGGGCGGTGTCATGAACCAGATTATTTATTATAATAAACGGGTGATGACGTCATGGGCTCGAGTCCCAGTCATAACAACGGAATCCCCCTGGATTCCTTTTAGTAGGCAGAGGTGCAATAAAAAAGAGTGATGGCGGGTTTTGTGAGGGGTTATTGGTTGTGGACCTTTGCCCAGGGGAACGAAACCCCACATTGACGAGGATATCACTAAGGCGTTGCCCGTTACTAGTCCGACTTTGCGAGCGGGACGGTTGTGGGCCTTTTTCTGGACCAGCCGGGTTTTGCACGGTGAGCGCGTTCGCGTATTCAGGGTTGTCGACGATTCATACGCATTTGACACTTTCAAGGCCGTGGATTTTATTTCCTGAAGAGCGACGGGAAGTTTTATTACTCCTTGTATTCGTCTCGAGCCACTGTTGGGGCGTGGGCCAACATCCCGGACTTGTTACCGGAGTGGGGGGGTTTAACTTTTCTGGGTTACCCGTGTGTCCATGCCATCCGCCAATGCCATTTAATGTTAATACATTTCTCTTCACCCTCATTCTCCTGTGCCGGAGTAATATACAAAATGTAATGAATATCCCAAAGTGTAAATATTTTATTTTTAGGAAGTTAGTAGTGTGTGGGTTGTGAAGAAAGGGGTAAAAATGAGAGAATAGATAATGAAATCATACGGTAACGAGATGGCTGTTTGTTATTTAATCTTTGTGTCGGTCTCCACTGGATAAGGTTAGTTATATTGACAGCCAATAATACGGTTCAGGAATTTTATTTGGTTATAAAAACTAAATTTCGGCGTTTATTAACCCAGATGTAAAAATTAGTGATGTGAGAACACCATCGTGGTCGGGGAATCGAACCGGCTTGGGAAGCTACCGGGAGATCCAACAGAAAGAGCATATATAAATCTAATTAAGACTAAAAGCTATAAAAAACCTATTTATAATAATTAACATTATATAAAAAATATACTATATATATATATTATATATAAGAGTGGAATTTTGAGTTCTAGTGAATCGAAATGTCTAAAGAAAGGAGTAAGAGGTTATGTTTAGAATTATAATAGTTTATTCTATTTGGATCTAAAGAATGTTGTGCCGAATATAAATGAAATTAATGTGCATATGTATATATATAATACTAGTATTAACAGTCTCTTATTTCTTTTAATAAATGATTTTTGATAAGTTAGATACTGTTTTGCTGTTTTTGGAGAAAGAAATGGCCGTGCAGTGCTTAATGCGTGTGGTTCGATTAAGTTGCGCATGCTCATTTCTCATATATTTTTTACACTTTTCACTAATTTTAAACATACTAAATATTATATATAAACATATATTATTAAAATATAATATAATATATACTTATTGAGTAGTATATATGTATATATATATATATATCTATATTTATATATATATATAAGTATATTTGATATAATATATATATATATAATATTATTATTGGGTGGGTGCCTAGGTTCAGTAACCCTCATTCCTTAAGGCTTTGGAACACTAAATATCTTCAACACGGTAACACACGGCCTCATTTTTCCAATCCACTTACTAAACACTTATATAATTATATATATATAATATATATTATATTTTATATAGTTATGTAGTATATTTAGTATATATATATATAAATATATATTATATAATATATATATTTATATATATTATTTATAGTATATTATAGTCATAATATAAATACTCGCCTATAGGATGGGAAAAAGGCCTTATTGGGAAGGAAACTAAATAGCCTAAAAAAAAAAAAAAGTAATAAAAGCAATTTGGAGGAACAGCCATTGAGAGAATGGAGCCTTTTTAACCGCGACCATAAACCCATCTGATTAAGTTCCCCAATTACTACCCAATGATTAAAAGAATTAAAGTACATTTCTGTCAAGAGGACTTAAAAGTCTGGTTAAAGGAATGACGATGGAGTGAGGGATTTCTGGGGTTCCTTTAGTTTCGAGCTCTGCTGAACGTCTGTCGAAGGTCGAAAGATGGGATGGGAAGGGATTCACTAAGAAGGTCAAAGGCTAACTCGCAGCGTCACTTGGTGGCGGGTGACCACAGTTTAGGTTCCGTAAAGGCG
>JABUQX010069105.1:0-5000 GCA_015478945.1 Trachelipus rathkii
TACATTAGGGGGTATTTACAAATAAAAATTTGATTGCAGGGGGTATAGCATTTATATAGCACTACATCTAAACACACTAATTTACATTATTATATATATATTATATAATATATTATATTAATTTATATATTATATATATATATTATATATATATAATATAAAATAATATATTATATAGTATATTATATTATATATATTATATTAATTTATTATATTAATATATGTGTTGTATTGATATATGAATACAATGCAACTCACCCATATATATTTTAGGGTATCGACCGGGCCTGGTATATATACATATAATCGTTAAATATTATATATATATATTATATATATATATATATATATATAAATATATATTAAACATAATATTCTTGGTGAGGTGCACATAAAGGCGTTAATATAATAATAACATTAAAATATAAATTATATATTATATATATATATATATATATATATTATTATATATATATATATGTAATTTAATTATATATTATTAATATATATTAATATATTAATATATATATAATATTATTTAATTAAATAATATATATATTTTCTATATATATTTATTAATATATTAAATAATTATGGTATCTGTACTAAATTCATTCTTAATAAATTCCTTAGGTCTGGTACGCACATCCTTGAGTCATCTTACAGCTTATCTATCCTAACTCTACTTAAAAACGCACATCACGATTACGACCTAATTTAATATAGAATACGGGATCGATGAGTATGAACAAATAAAACCGCTGAGATAATAAGCTTATGTCAACCTAACCTAGATTAAGGTTTGAGGTTCTTTTAAACATATAACTTATAGATTCACACCAAGTGAATAAATGTTTAATGAGCCTAACTATAATCTTGAATATGAAATTAAGGTCTAATAAGCTTTTGACGTTTTCTTAAGATGTTAAACTAATTTATATCAATATATATCTTTCACTTTAGATGAATGTCTCACTTTATGGAATAATTAGACTTTGCTATCGTTGATTTCACTGCGCGCACTATGCCGGAAAAGATCGTTGATTCATCTCAGACTTAATGTTATGACTATAGAATCTCTTTTGTATCAAATTTGGTTCCATAATTAGGAAAATTGTCTTATTAGCAACCAATCCACACTCCACAATTATGTTATGTTTGAATGATGAGAACTTAATATATTTCGATACTCCGTTTTGATTAGGTGATAAACCAGTAAATAGCGATCCGTTTTTCCTGTATTCAGGTTCTATATATTTAGAGCAAGTATTTATAAAAAAAAATTTTAAATATAATTTTGTTAGTATATTATTAAACTTTATAAGATTGTATATTTACATTAATGAATACAAGTAAAAGTATAAATGTGAGGTTTACTATTGTGAAAACTCACAATTAGAAGTATTATAAAACTCATTTTCACTAAAGTCATAGTAAGTGAGATATTTTAAGCAGGAGGTGAATATAACTATGGGAAAAAAATTAACATTAGAAAGCTCTCTTTGATAATATTCAATTTTCATTTTTATATATTATTTAAAAAATTCGTTGAAAATATTTTAAGTAATGCTAGTCTTATATCGTCGTTTATATACATATTTTGTGCTAATATATCTTCAAGTTATATATTCTTTTTATATATACACGGTAAAATATTTTTTGTACATAAATACGTTTATTATAATGTGGGTCAAACCTTTAAGAATTAAACTAGATTTTATTCTAGATGTCTACAAAATTATTATATAATGAATTATCTAGAACTCCCATCATACAATTATATCATTCTGCACGTTGTTTAGACAGCATCTTGCTCTGACACAGTCTAATTAATCTAGATATTATGAAATAAAATATGGGGGGTTTATATATACTATATATATAATTTATATATCACATCGTACAAGCTAGACGTTGTTTAATGAAGCTAATTTTTTTCATCCATGCACTGATTAAGTCTAGTCTGAGTATCAGAGAAATTCAATTCACCAATCCTAGGTTCTTTGATAAGTCCCAAATCAGATTCATCATTTAAGTTGGAAATTCTCGTTTTCAGTTCCGTGAGCCACAAAGTAAGCCTGTGATATAAATTTGATTAAAACAAATTGTGCCTGTGATCAAAACAATAATATTTAAAAATTATTATATATTTAATAGATATTATACTTGGTATATAAATTAACAATATATCATTTATTATAGTATCCAAATTCATTACAAAAACTACAATAATAGCTACAGGGTGAAAAGTATATGAATATTACATTATTATATGGTAATCCTTAGGTAAATATTAGTTATAGAACAATTTAATAAAAATAATAATTTATTATAATATTATATATATATTATATATATGAGCTTAGTAGTATAATAGCAGGGACATTGTATATATAATATATATATATATATATTTATTTTTGGATCAAAGGTTATTAATATATACGGACGAGTATATAGTTAATGGAGCTCTAGAGCGCGGGGAACACAGAAGGGTAGTCGTTTTTCAATTACTACATATTCTATTATTAATATATATAGAGATGAGGGGTAGTGATTAAGTCTTACCTATATATTATTACCGTATTACCGGATAGTATACTCAGTGAAGACTCATATATCACCGATTCATTTGACATCTCGGTATAGTTAATATATACTATATATACCCTGGGGTAATCTTTATAGTAAAATAAATATAAAGCAAAATTTATCGAAAAGGAAAGTTGAATCTTTCCAACCAATAAAAGGTCTCAAATTAGCTCTCTAAACATTATATAATTATTAATTAATTTATATCTTTTTTTTTTTTAATAATTTCTATTATATAACTTTAACCTAAGGATTTACTAAAAAATTTGTGAATTATCGGTGACTCGGTGAGTTGTAGTGTGACTTAGAGTTAAGATAGTATTGTATGGTATATGCAATATGTGAGGGGTATATTATGATAAAGATCTGCATACATCTGTACAGTGATTGAAAGAAGTAATTAGGAACATGGTAGTTGGGTTTGTCTGGTGTTAAAAGAATGAATGGTATTATTTATTTTGGAAAATGATTGTATAATAGCTATGGACGGAAGTAATAGATAGATAGTGAAGAAATTTTTGAAGAAATGGTAAATTCAGGAAGGTATTAAAGATGGAATTCAAATCTAGGTTATGGTATATGATTTCAAGAATGGTAGGTGAGATTTTTTGTATTGTTATTTTGAATATTGTTTATTTTGGTATATATTATTTTTATTGTGTTGTTTGGTATGCTATAGTCCATATGGTGATTCGGATACACGAGCATTGATATATACTTGAACTTGTATTATACTTAAAGAGAGAAAATGTAAGATGTAACTGTGAATTCTTTTTACTAGTAGCTTAATAATTGATTTGTTTTTGAATATGTTGGAAGTGTAGGATTTATTAATGCTAGTAATTTTTTCATCTGTATTATAAAGTTAGATGCTGTTAGAGTGTATTAGAGGGGTTGATTATTGAAGACAAATAGTGCATTTTTGAAGTGTAGAGGATGTATGATCAAATTTTTATACTTGATGCTCAATAATGAATGAATATAATAAAACGAGAATAAAAAATGATAACTTAATACTTTAATATATAGGTTTTATGGACTTGCAAATACAAGTATCGCGATAACAGGTTCTAAGGAAGCTCTGTGGATAGGATAGTTAATAATATACTGGTATTTGGTTAAATATGGCTCTCAATGGAATTTAAAAAATATATATGTAGATAGTGAAGAGTTTGTAAAAAAATAGCGTGGAGAGTAAATGTTTCAATATTACTGGCTAGGTGAGACAAGGATGTGTTATGTCTCCATGACTATATAATTTATATATGGATGGAGATATGAAAGAATTTGAGCAATGGTTAACGGTGGAAGGTTGAAGACTGTTGAAAAATAGTAGAGAGTGAGGGGAACCTTGCCTATTGTATGCAGATGAATTAGTTTTGTAGGGGGAATTTGAAGTAAGTTTAAAAAATATATTGGTAGAGATATATTTTGGAGTATGCAAAAGGAGGAGTCTGAAAGTGTAATTAGACAAGAACAAGATGATGGTAGTGGGTGAGGAGAGCCCGAAGTGTGGAATCAGATGTATTGTAGATAACTGTAACAAGTATCTGTTGTTAAACACAGACTATACGTTGAATGAAAAAGAAACGGATGATCTTGAGTTTAGTAGGAAAGTTGAGTGGTAGTAAGGTAGGTGGTTCAATTAAATCTTTGGTGAATACAAAGAGACTCAGTCTTGAGTGTGCTAAGGATTTGCATTATAGTATGTTGTTACCGGTGTTAATATATAGTAGTGAAACTAAGGTGTGGAATAAGAGGTATATATCTAAGGTGCAGTCTATTAAGATGGATAATCTTAGTAGGGTGTTAGGTCTGAGAAAATTTATAAAATGAGGAATGAACGCATGTGGGAGTGTGTGGTGTGGTGAAAGGAGTAAATGAGAGAATAAATGAGTGTATTAAGGTGTTGTGGTCATTTGGAAAGGATTGAGATAGTCAATTGACTAGGAGGCTATATAGAGGTGAGTGTGTAGTGAAGAGACTGGTTGGGAGACTAAAGAAAGTCATTTGAGTTAAGAATAGAGTGTCTTAGGGGAATTAATGTGTGTTTGATTCGAGCTAGAGAAATTGTGCTTAATAAGAGTGAATGTCGTAGTTTTATGAGGGGCATGGTTCTGAGCATAGTACCAGGAAGAGGATTTTTGGGTTTGCAATGGTCTTGCAATTATGGGTATGATGGGTTGATATGGAAAGGGTATTCTTGATCGATTTAAGTCATGTTCTTCTACCTAACCATTCTATTTCCGGTGCATGTTAGCGAACCCCACTCCCAATCTGCGGGAAGCAGTGGTGAGGATAAATATTATATATATATATATATATATATTATATATATATATATTATATATAATTATATATATATATTATTAATATATAATATATATTATATATATATATATATTATA
>JABUQX010069105.1:12500-15000 GCA_015478945.1 Trachelipus rathkii
CATTCTACAATCTAGTGATAATATTAATAATTAGTAGTGATAGTGTTTTTAATTATTGATAGTGTTATTATTTAATTGTTGACAGTATGTATTAATTGGTGATAGTTTTCATTAATAGTGATAGTGATGATGATATTAAAGATAATGATAATATAGTAATAATGATATAGTTGGTGTTAATTTTAACTTGACAGTAATCAAAGGATAATGAATAGTGACAGTGGATGGTAATGATAGTAATTGTAATGATGATATTAATGATAGTGATGATAACCATAATGGTAATAATGATAATAATAGTGATGGTAATGACAGTGATAATAATAGTGACGGTAGTAATGATAATGATAGTAATATTAATATATATATATATATATATATATAATATATATATATATATATTATTATTATATATATATATATATATATATATATATATATATATATATATATATATATAATATTATATATATAAATTTTTTTTTAATTTTATATTTATTTATATAAAAGCGCGAGATAGCTCAGTGGTAAGGCACTCACCAAACACCAAGCGAGGGTCCCAGGGTCGCAACTGGTCGGTGGAGAATGTTGCTTTTCTCTCCTTGGGCCTTTGGCTCCGTCCTGCTCTGGACTTAAATGAGTACGCCTCCTCCTTGATAGGGCTCTGCCCGTGAGTGACGGTGTTTATCTCTAGTAAAAAAAAAAAAAAAAAAAAAATAGAATAATGGTAAGTATACGATTAAGTAATGAACAAGAGCATACGCTAAGAACGTTTTTTTTTTTTTTAAATATAATTTTCTAAAAAGTTGTGCTTCCAAACCCTCTATGTTGCTCTCCCAAGTAATGTTACATCTGTATTGGTTTTAGAATGTTAGAAATAATCAAAATAAAAATTTATATTTTTAACTTATTTTACCAAAAAGTAATTATAACATAGGCAACATTTTTGCAAAAATTAATTACATCAACCGCTCCTCAATAATTACAGATTATGCACTTTTACTTCTTGCATTACCTAATATTAATCGTTTTTTTGCATTAATTTGTTTCACCTATGAATTCTCGATAAGATATTTACTTATATTTTAAGTAATTATTTTCCAATCACAAATTTAATTTTTGCTTAAAAGTGAAAAATACTCCTATTTTTATGGAATTAAGATCAAAAAATATATTAGAACAAAAATTCCTTTACCTGCATCGTCCATCGCACCACACCAACATACATGAGTCCAAGAGACCAGAAACAACCGACAATCTCTTTCAGGATTTTTGAGTTCCTTAATTTCGAAGATAGTGTTTTCTGGTGACGGTTCCATTATCCATGATTTAACAGCTCCAAATAATAACTGAAGGTGTTCACTGTTATGACCTGAAGCATAAGGTAATAAGAGCACATATTTTAAAAAATGGTATCATATTCAAAATTTGTATATATCAACAATTTCTTTTGTATTTTGTTATCTTTCATCCTAACAAAAGAATTGGGGAAGAATATCTCAATTTATAAGACTAAAGAACACCTCTGTCCTTGCAACCGATGTATAAAGTTGAATCTTCTATCGTGATGCAACACCGGGAATTCTTTCGGTGATCGATCTATCACTGTAAAATTTGAGCTCCTGTGTGGGGACTGTCAATTGAAAATGTAGCCACTGATGCTACAAGAGCTGCAACAGCACCGGGGGACCTCTTGCTGCCCTTCATACAGCCCCTCGGCCTCGGTATTGCGTTGTTCATCATATGTAGTAAAGGGAACAATCGTAAAGGTCACAATTCTTTCCTTTCGAGCCTGTTTATTTATATATACTAAGATAATTCTTCAGTAATTAGTTTTAAATGATTAGTTGGAAAACTTAAATTAGATGCCAAAAATCCTTTAATCTATATTTAATTTATTATTATTATTATTATTATTATTATTATTATTATTATTATTATTATTATTATTATTATTATTATTAATTATTATTATTATTATTATTATTTTATTATTATTATTATTATATTATATTATTAATTTATTATTATATTATTAGTAGTAGTAGTATATAGTAGTAGTGAGTGTATAGTATGTAGTAGTAATTCATGTAATAAAATATATACTTAAATTTTTCGAATTCGTTTCCGAACATTTACTGCAGCTGTCCGGCTCCAATATATTAAAATTCTTTAACAAATTGCAAAATGTGAAAATACTTTATGGTAAGAAAAGTTATTGTTGGATCTGACCATGAATAAAATTATTTGGCTTATGTCCGTTATCTGCTTTAAGCTAGTCAATCTTTTTTTTAAATCTTCGTAATCAAATGTGCACGAAAGATCGTCAAACGATGACACAACCAAAACATCTGCAGTTATTCCTTCTTCAGGCGTTGGAACAGTCGATCCTAACCCAATGAGTTTCATATCTGCAGAGCGAGGACTAATCATCTTCAGAGTTTTCTTTTTTCTTAGAAAAAGGGATTTTTCTTACGTCATTACTATTGAAGCAAATCAA
>JABUQX010069105.1:17500-27500 GCA_015478945.1 Trachelipus rathkii
TTATATAATAAATATATATATATATATTATATATATATATTAATATTATTAATTAATATTATATATATATATTATATATATATATATATAATATATATAAATATATTAAATATAATATATATACTTGATATAGGTAATAAAAAGCTAATAACTTAAGGAGCTCTTATTACCTACAATACTATTTTAAACTTTATTCGATAATTACGTATTTTACGGTAAAATAGCCTCAAATATTCCATCATATCGTGATGATAAAACAACTAAGAATAAAACAATATAATTATTATTTTAATGATACATATATATACTAAAATTCATATAATAAATATTTAGGCGATTGTTAATTTTAAATAATATTGAGTATTAGTATATATACTCATTATAGTATATATACTACATTCGATCTATTATTAGACTAAGTATATAACGAATATAGTGGTTATATAAACACAGAGATATACAAAAAATCTGAGATACTTATATATTTAAACGATAAATGAACCAGAAGCCAGAGACAAATTTAGATATCGTTAAAAACACGCCAGTGCACACTTAATCTGATCAAGTTTTCGAAATCACTCAATAAATGATTACACATCAAATCATAAATATATATAAACTAATCAGGCATTACTTCCATATGGTGACACTATGAATAAATAACTGGATTGTCCACACATAAAATTATATAAAATGTCGAAATGATTATGTTACATAGACAGAATGTTATTGTGAACACAACCATATCATAGAGAAAATGATCTCTTCTACATTTACTCATGGCAGACTAAGTCTCAGACATCTTTAAGTTTCTTATTAATTCGAATGGTAACAAAACATAAACTGTGTGAACTGTTCCCGAGTTAAAGTAGCTTGTAGTTTTAAATGGGCCGAGATCACTATTAGAGAGGGTTTAATGTGAATGTACAAGGTTTCCAAAATATGTAGGTTGTGCGAGAATTTTTGTTTTGTTAGTTTATTTATTTATGAACTTATTGTAGTTAAAGGTGTTTTGGATTGCCTTCTTTTATATTTCCTCCCCCAAGTGTTCTCTACTTCTTCTGGTTTTAAGTGTTTTCTAAGAGATCTTCTTTCCATATAAGTAACCAATGGCTACAAGATGACGGTTGAGTCCTATATACCTCGAGCTTGGTGTTATTATGTTAATCAAAAGCTCGTGATATGTTTGCTGGACATACTGACAAACTGATTAACGTATTTATAATTAGAGAGGAGCAATGCAAAGTAATGTCGGAATAGTTATAAACATTTTTGTTCGAAAATTGACCACGTTAATTTGGATTGTGGGAGTCAAGCTTTGCTTTTTGTGTTTTTTTTTTTGTTTTTTTTTGCAAAAGAAAAAAGTTTGATTCAGCATATAAGTCTTATTTTCATTAATACGAAAATTAACCCTTTTTCATAAAATTTGTCCGAAATTTTTTCAAATTTTGATCTCTGGCACTGAGATTTATAGCAAAAAAGGGAAAATCTTTTGTTTTTATGATAATAAAATTGTGAGTAGAATGATAGAATGTGATATCGTGAATTAGTGCCATTCTTCACAACCGTGTACTTATACAACTTTACTTGCCTATATGATAATATAACTATGTGACTGCTTTACCTCCACAATCCTTCGTATAATTCTATACCTCGCAGTCATACTGCTTTTTGTTACACCTTCCAAATCCAATCAATTCATTTCTTAATCCGTTCTTGACTATTTCACCGGTAATTTCATCAATACCTGCAGATTTTACCATTCTTCAACCTTTTCACTCTACCTATCCTCCTTACTTATGACCTCATCTCCAAAATACCTATTCCTTCTTGGCCCATCAAACCCACACAAGTCACTATCACCTCTTCATTACTGCCAAATGTTATGCAGATTCTTAAACAAGTGTTCTCACCACACCTTGCACGTCTTATTTTCATCAGTTCGAAAAGCACCTATCCCTTTTCATTAATTCTATTACAGATTCCCTTATTGCTCCTTATATATATTATATAGATATATAATATATATATATATATATATATATATATATATATATATTTATATATATATATATATATATATATATTATATATAATTAGTATATCATATATGATAATATAAATATATATATAACATATATATATTAATATTTAATTTAATATTTTAACAATACATATATTTATATTTATTTATTATATTATATGATATATTTATATATATATATATATAATATATATATTATATATATATATAATATTATAGATATATTTTATAATTGATATATATATATATATATATATATATATATATAATACTTATAGGTATTTAGGTTAGTTAATATTATTATAAACCTTATTCTATCTAATTATATACTCCTGGGCCTCATTATTCATAATATAACGCTATCGACTCTCACATCACACAGCTTGTATGTATAGTTATGTATATAATTAGTATATATATATTCTATTATGACTATTATTTACTACCTTATTATATATATACTGGGCTATCAGGAGTACTACTATATCATATATTATATACCTATTTAGGGTATAGTACTATATAATATATGAATATTTATACTATATAGTTTACATATATATTCTACATATATTATTGTATATATAATATACTTGTAGTGAGTATAGGTATTATATACTAGTACATTGATATACGGTTATGATATATCTCTTATTATAATAAAGACTTTTTATCTTGACCAGTGGTGGTCAATTGGGTATCACGTTAAAAAAGTCCGAACAAATGCAACGGATTAAAAAGCAACGGAGGGAAACATAACGAACTTATTCGGTGCGTTTACATGGAGAAATATTAACGAGTCGTTACGGTCCGTTATCTCATAAATCTAGTTCGCGTTAGTACAGGATCGTGTCCACTCTGTAATAATATAATAGAAAGGTGCTTGTGAACCCCTACAGGGGTGCAACATGACATTTCCGGCTGAGGTGCTTCCTGGAGTACAGGAGCAACCAAACAAAGAGTTAAAGCAACCGCCTAACAATGTGTACTGCAATTCTGATTTTTTTTGCAAATAATTATGGACGAAGAAAATTATTATCACTTCGTGCCCAGGACTCGAACCCATAGAACAGGCAGTGATCCTCGGTTTTGATAACGTACAGAGACTCTACCACTGGTCCATCCGCCTCCCCTAAAATAAAGCATTCTATCGTGAATTCAGTTTTCAAGTCCCCTGCTTCAATTATCACATGGCTTTGAAATTCGGTATGCTTTTTATTATCCTCGAAACGTGGACTCTAAACACTCGTTTTCCGAGATGCCTCTTTTTGGGAGGCGATGTGAATCCAGTGGTAGATGTTTCCTGTACAGTTGCTAAGGCGACGCTTATTTCGATGGTTCGATCCTGGCGCAAGTGAAATTTTTTTGCTTCGTTATATATATATATATATATATATATATATTATATATTATATATATATATATATATATATATATATAATATATATATATATATATTATATATATATATTATTATATATTATATATTCGTGCGTTTCTCTTCTTGTTAACATACGATCAATTATTGTATTTTCTTGGGCATTTTGCCAGCTATCTTTTAGCCTGGCAATCAAAACTCTTCGCTATGAATTGATCCATACAAAATTTGGACTGGATTTTCTTACATGGATTCAAACAACTATTCTAGCACAATTATACAAATAACAATGAATTTTTTTCCGTTAGTTTCTTTTAGGCGTACATTTGTAATATCAAGTATACGATAATTATCATAGTAGGGGGAATATATATATATCATATTATATATATAGTATATTATATATATAAATATATTATAATATATATATAATAATATATATATATATTATAATATATATATATAATATATATATATATATATTATATATATATAATATATATATATAGTATTATATTATATATATATATGATATTATATTATTTATATATTATATATATATATAATTATATATATATATATATTATATATGAATATATATATATATATATATATATATATATATATATATATAGTCTATATATATATATATATATATATATATATATATATTATATATATATATATATATATTAGTATGATATATATTATAATATTTAATATATTATATATATATATACAAGCGCGTCAAATTTTTGTTTAGATAAAGTTTTGTATTTATTAATAATGTAAGTGTAGGCGAGGGAATATTGGTAGCACGGACCTTTGTATCCCATCTTCCTTGAACCTTTTTGCCTCTTTTTTTTACTCCCACCTAAAATTGGGCAAACCGTAGTGGTTTTTGAGGCCCAATTTTTTACCTGACCTGACCTTTTTTTTGGGCCTTTGACCTTTTTGGCCTTTACCTTTTTGGGCCTTTATCCTGTTTGGGCCTTTACCTTTTTGGTCCTAGACCTTTTTTCGACCAAACCTTTTGGGCTTCCATGGGTCATTTTTGGCCCACGGTAATTTTTTTGGCAGACCCTAGATTTTTTTGAGACATGATACAGAGACTTGTGGTGGGAGTGAGGCAGAGTATTTTGATTTGTAGATGGGGGGTTTTAGCAGGACTAATGGATAACCTATCTTTTTTGGAAACCCTAATTTTTTTTGAGAACCCTAATTTTTGAGACACCCTATTTTTTGAGACCCTTAATTATTTGAGAACCCTTAATTTTTGAGAACCCTATATTTTTTGAGAACCCTATTTTTGGCAACCCTAATTTTTTTGCACCCCTAATTTTTTGGCAACCTAATTTTTGGCACCCTTTCGAAGAAAGGGTTGCGCCAAACGGTTGCGTCAGCACCCGTTGTACGTATTACCCCCCTATTTTGCGCCCCTCCTAATTTTTTCGACCGTGGCCATTTTTTGCCCACGGTAATTTTTGAACTTCCTTTAGGGGCTTAGCCCTATTTTTTTTGATGTCTTTTTACTTCTTGTTATAGACCACCTTGCTGTATACAAACAAAGCAACTTTCATTTTTTCGGTTCAACCCTAATTTTCTGGCAACTCCTTCGAATGAAGTGGTTGCGCCAACGGTGCCGTCAGTTCAGACTCGTTTGTACGTATTACCGCCTATTGGTTACGCCCAATTTTTTTCGAACGTGGCCATTTTTGCCCACGGTAATTTTTTGATCTTCCCTTTTGGGACTTAGCCCTATTTTTTTGATGTCTTTACCTTGTTTGAGCCACCTTGCAGTAATTCCATGGGGTTCATTTGTGGGCCCGGACGGTAATTTTGG
Organism: Trachelipus rathkii; assembly: GCA_015478945.1. Taxonomy (NCBI): domain Eukaryota; kingdom Metazoa; phylum Arthropoda; class Malacostraca; order Isopoda; family Trachelipodidae; genus Trachelipus; species Trachelipus rathkii. Next base: position 22,766 of record JABUQX010069105.1, read on the forward strand.
CTACCCTCTTTGGTCTTCGCATGTTGGACAAATTTGGCCCACCTGCTAGTTTTCCGACCAACCGGCTATTGATCTTACCATGGGCTCATTTTTTGCCCATCGGTAATTTTTGGTCTTCCATGGGTCATTTTTTGCCCACGGAAATTTTCCACCAACCCTTTTGGTATTCCATGGGTCATTTTTGGCCACGGTAATTTTTGGCTTTCCTTTAGGCTTGAGCCCTAAATTTTTTTGTATGATCTTTACCTTGTTGGTGACCATGGATTTTCGGTTTTTTACCTTCGTTCTCAATATACCATTGGGGGGCCAATTTTGAGCCCCACGTAATTTATTTTGTCCTTCCCTTTAGGGACTTAACCCTTTTTTCTAGATGCCTTTACAGGTGTGTGTTGACCATGCATATTTGCCTTTTTGACCTTGTCCACATACTCTTACCTCGCGTCCAACTTTTGACCATCGCTAACTTGAAAGGCTTTGATGCGTTCCCAATCACCGTAGGAGTAAATCTAAGTTGATTGTATCCTAGTTAAGGTGTTTCTTAAGCTGAGTACTGGAGGATGAGTGCTCTCAGGCCTCGGAGTGACCTAAGGCGGGGGAGTGCCAAGTGGGAGTGCCAATGAGATGCCGAATGAGTGCCAAGATGAGTGCCAATGAGCTGGCAAAGTGTAGTGCCACATAGGGGGCAATGAGTGACCCGACATAGTGCGAACGGAGTGCCGACTTTTTTCAAGCCTTTTCTAGCCTTCCCTGAGCCCCGAATAGCCTTAATATGGGTGTCTAACCCCTAGGTAATAAGGTATGAAGAACCGAATGGTGTACATTATTCAATCTGCACACCATAGACATGCTTCCTACTATGTAGTTAGTAATTTTTTCAGCTAACACTTATTAAGCACTTACACTCGCCATAGCACTTACTACTTACAACCCCATGAGTAAACAATTCCTTACGTAGCTCACACGCCACCTAGGTTACACCTTCCTACAACTTACAACTCACACACAACTCGATAGCTCAACTCTTTGTGGGCGAGTATCCATTTTTATTTTCATACTTAAATATTTTTTTCCTTATTAAAAACATTTTCGCGATCCTAAACTGTAACTCATTACAGCCTATAATTTACACACTATATTTATTAACATGTGAGGTTTTACTTATACTTTTCTTACTTAATACTTTTAATGGTATAAATTTTTCAAAAAATATGTAATGTAAGAAGAAAAGAAACCTGTTGGCAAGCTAGAATGCAGCCTAGAGAGATCATAACCTCTGATTACTCTGTGCCTCCGCGCGGGTTTCTCTGGGCACCTTGCTTTTCTTAACTAGACCTTTTCTGACTTTGTTCGGTTTTACCGACGCGTATATTAAGTCCCGTAAGGGTGATTTTACTTCCGCCATCATTGTGCATTGTGGGTACTGTAGCATCCCTAAGCTGATTGGTACTGGAATCGTAGAAAGAATTCTTTGGGTATGTTATAATAACAGTTTTCCACGTTTTGAACGTTTTGTCACACTTCTTTCCTTTCTGTTTTCACATTCATTGGTGCTCGATTTCCCATTGATCTTCGTGTGGGAGGCACTTTTCCTTGGGGCAGTGACCATTAACGGATCTCCTACTTCATTCAGGCTACTGCACAACAACCTTTTTCCAGCTGGCCGGTATGTGAGCGGATTGTTCCCTTTTATCAAGCTACTTTACATCCGGTCCCCTTCCTGGCCACGCACCTGGCCCTTTTAGGATACAGTTCCAGCAGCGGTTGACATATCGCGTTTCTGGCTGGTGAACCGAAATCATCATCTCTTTCTCTTGGAGACACGCAGTTTGTGTCCGACGTATTGTACAATTGTTATAACGGACTCCACTCCGTCCACTGATTTCTTAACTGCAAGCACCGTTCCAGGTATTAGCGACGGAGTGATATAATTTTGTTCCGTAACTTCTCATCTAGTAGATGCATGAATATTAATAAACATTTTTATTTTACTACAATGTACGAAATTTTATTAAAAACATAACACTATATAATACGTTAAAGCAAGTAAATCAGTAAAATCAATAGAGTGTCACCTAACAACCAAAGAGTGGTATTTAGTAATGCTGTGGTTTGGTTTTAATCTGGCTTTACTGCTTTACATCTCATTGTTTTACTGCTTTAACTCCATGTTTTACTGTTTAACTTATATGTTTTCTGGCTTTAACGCTATCAATTATTAACATTTGACCATACCTTAATGAGCAGTAAATATACAGTAACATCAATCTGAGGTGTTTCCCTACACCCAGGTGGATTACGTATGGCGTGTTGTTTAACTCGCCTTACTGCTTTATAACTCATGTTTTGACTGCTTTAATCATTTTCCTTACTGATATTTGAAAAAATATCACTCTCCATAAAACTCTGAAACATATTTCTATTAACATTAACTTTCTTCAAATATTTGGTAGTAAATCAGTAAATAAATAGAGGTGTTACCTAACACCCAGGGGGATTAGTATGGGCTTGTTTTGTTACGACTCTGTAGCTCTTACTTTATCTAAGGTTTTACAGCTGTAAGTCGTGTTTTAACTGCATTCTAAACCCATACTCGTTGGTACTGCCTTTAACTCTCCCATCTAATCAGTCTCATCCGGACTCAAAGGGTTAAATCAGTAAATCAATAGTATGGTGTTACCTAACACCAAGGGGGGGATTAGTATGCATTTGTTTTACTGCTTACTGCTTTAACTCGTGTTTACTGCTTTAACTCATGGTTTTCTAGCTTTTGTTAATGAATTTTTTCTTGGCTTTACGCTTGCTTAAGTGAGACTTCTGCTTTTTACTGGTTTGGAACTTTTCTGCTGTTACTGCTTTTTATACTCATATATTTGATTACCATTTTGTCTTTTTTTTGTTGTCTAATCACTTTTTTATTTATTTTTAATTATTCTTTTTATATCTTTATTTCTTATTTATTCCTTATCTTAATTTATATTATTATTTTATTATAGTTTTATCCATTTCTATTCATTATTTTATGAAGAAACTTAGTGTTATTTACTTCATGCCATTTGCTTATCTCGAGATTATTTAGAAACACACTACTACACACACACGAGCGCGACACAACTACCACACGAGCCCTATGACACACACACACACACACACACACTACACATCACCAACAGCATATCGACACCCATAGACACTTAACCTATGACACTTATACACACATTCACTATGACATTCACCGTTACATGATTTATCCCTAGACACTTACATTTACACTTATACACATGCCCGGGTCACACACCACATTCACTATGATATTAATACACACATTCACTATGATACTATACACACATTCACTATGCACTTACATTTTCCATAGACACTTACATTTAGCACTTACACTCACACACATATTTTACTTAACACTCACACACAGATTTTACTTACACTCACAGCACAGATTTTACTTACACACCACAGATTTTACTTACACTAGCACACAGATTTACACACACACACACACACACACACACACCCACGCACACTCACTTACAACATATAACGTATAATTTATTAAAACATTTTATGTTGTAATTAACACATAAATTATTATTTGGCTATTTCAATTTGTTTTGAAGTTATTTAAAGTTCTTAAAACTTCTTTAATAAATCAATCAAATTATCTTTGAACAAAGAATTTATTATTAACGTTAATACTTTTTGTTTATAAATTTTAACTATCAAGTTTAATAACTTTTTACTAAAATTTTATGAAAATTTTTTATTAAAAACATAATATTTTAAAGGACCCTTAAAGCAATAAATCAGTAAATCAGTAAGGCCAGCCCTAGCACCCCCTACATAAGCATTGCCACGTTTTGTTCTATGACTCTTACTGCTTTCATCATCTTAGCCATGTAATAAGTCTAAATAACAAAATAAGTTCTTCTGTGCTAACATAACATGTGTTATAACAAACTCAAACAAATTTTTTTTATTTTAAAAATAACAATTATTCACTTACATTTATATTATTCACCTGATGTTAACTAACAATATTTCAAGTTTTTTTAAAATAATTCGGGTTTTCTTTTATTTATTTTTATTATTATCTATGTAATTGACAAATCCATCACGAGAAAACACAACAACCCGCACTGCTTACAGAAACGAAACTGACCTCTCTCTGTAAAATGTGTTAAAATAACTTTAGGTCTAATTTTAGGATAATCCTTTTTTGTTAACCCGGGGCGATTTAAGCCTAATTCCAGGTCAAAATATATTTCAAACTGACCTTTTTCTGTAAATGTGGTGCAATAACTACAGTTAGGCCTAAATTTAATGTCCTAATTTTAGGTAAGCCTTTTTTTGTAGACGGGCCTATTTAATCCTATACCAGGTCAAAAGGTATTCCCCGTATATAGAGAAGAATCATTGTTATTATTATTTTTAATAAATGATTTTTCAAACACTGAAACATGTTGGATCGGTAAGATCCCTTTAAGCAGGTAAAAAAGGAAATGTTTCCTTACTTGTGATTGGTCCGGGGTAATCCTTATCTCTAATATGAACTCGTTGTGATTGGTCGAGAATTATTTTTTCGTCTTTTGGAAATTTAACTTTGTTCTTTAAACTTGTATTTAAGCAAGGTGTGTGTTTTTATTATGCTTTTATACCCGATAACCATTTAAAAAATCATAGTCATTTTTAGCTGTTCAAGCGGTGCACAAGTTATCTGATT
>JABUQX010069106.1:0-7500 GCA_015478945.1 Trachelipus rathkii
CTTTTGATGCCTCAACTTTGATGTCTCAGTTTTGATGCCTCAACTTTGATGCCTCAGTTTTTTATGCCTCAACTTTGATACCTCAGCTTTTGATGCCTCAGCTTTGATACCTCAACTTTAATAACTTAGCTTTGGTACCTCAGCTTTAGTGGTTCATCTTTGATGACTCATCTTTGTTGGCGTCATCTTTGATACCACCTATATTGATGATTCAGCTTATAAGCAGTTACACTTACCATAGACACTTACACTTACACATATACACACATACACTATATCTCTTATTCACACATACGCACATACACATAGACGCTTACGTTCACCCATAGACACTTACACTCACCCGCACACACAATATATATATATATATATATATATATATATATATATATATATATATATATAATAATACATATTTTTAAAATATTAATAAAATGTAAGTTGTGTAAAACTATGTCTTAACCCCTGTCAAAACCCTATATCTAAGTTTGTGTGAAGTTCTTTAATTGTAATTTAATTTCATTATGTGCTTTTACAAATTAATGTAATGTTTATATATATATATATATATATTATATATATAATAAATATAAATAATACTATATATATATATATATATATATATATATATATATATATATATATATATATATATATATATATATATTTAAAATATAATAATGTAAGTTTATAGAAGGATTATATATAATATTATATATATATATATATAAATATATATATATATATTTTCATTCGCGCGGGAATATTGGCGGCCTGCGGGCGCAGCGCGGGCGGGAATCAGCGGAAAATATTGGGCGACCTGCGGGCGCACGCGGCGGGGGGTACGCGGAAATATTGCGTCTGCGGGCGCACGCGGCGGGCGGGTAATAGGCGGAAAATATTGCGCCTGCGGGCGCACGCGGGCGGGGCGGGGACGTGGCGGGACGCACCAGCGGGTGCGGGGTTGGCTGCCTTTGGCGGGTGGGCCTCATCTGAGCCTGTGTGGTTAGTTTATGAAATCTAGTGAATTAATTTTATTTCTATTCTAGGAAATTAATATTATTCTTATGTAAGTATTTATTATAAATAATGATATACACTTAGTAAAAATAAAACACTTTTAAAACAAATCAGATAACTTGTGCAACGCTTAACAGCTAAAATGACTATGAATTTTTAAAATGGAGTTTGGGTGATAAAGTAATAAAACACAAGCACCATGCTTAAGAACAAGTTTTAAAGACAAAGTTTAATTTTCAAAAGAACGAAAAAATAAATTCCGGACCGATCAATATCGAGGTCATATAGAGATAAAGGATTACCCCGACCAATCACAAGTAAGGAAAACATTTCCTTTACCTGCTTAATAGGATCTTACCGACCAACATGTTTCAGTTTTGAAATATATTTTATAAAATAATACTAACAATGATTCTGTCTATTACGGGAATTACCTTTTGACCTGGTTTAGGATTAAGATTAGCCCGTCTATTAAAAAGGCTTATCCCTAAATTAAGGCAATAAATTTAGGCCTAAACGGTAGTTATTGCCGCCACATTTTACAGAAAAAGGTCAGTTTTAAATAATATTTTTTGACCTGGAATTAGGCCTTAATCGCCCCGGGTTACAAAAAGGATTATCCTAAATTAGACCTAAAAGTAGTTATTTCAACACATTTTTAATACAGAGAAGAGGTCAGTTTTCCGTATCTGTAAGGAGTGCGGTTTGTTGTGTTTTCTCGTGATGGATTGTCAAAGTACATTAGATTTATAATAATAATAATAAAGAAAACCCGAATTATTTTAAAAAACTTTGAAAATATTTTTAGTTAACATCGAGTGAAAAATATAAATGTAAGTGAATATAAATTTGTTATTTTAAAATAAAAATATAGAATTATTTAATAAAATACAATGTTATTTTTCTTGAAATCTCCAGAAATCTGTTCCTTTTAGAATTATTACATTGCTAAAGATGATGTAAAGCAGTAAGTCAATAGAACTAAACGTGGCATAGCTTGATGTAGAGGTGTGCTAGGGGCTGGCCTTACTGATTTACTGATTTATTTCTTTAAGGTACGGTAAAATATATGTTTTAAATAAAATTTCATAAATTTCGTAAAAGTATTTTACAATAGAATTATAAACTTATAGACAGAACGAAATAACACCTTATAAATAAATTCTTTGTTCAAAGATATTGATTTTGTTTTATTATAGAAGTTTTAAGAAACTTTGAAATAATTTTAGTTATTATTTGAACTGAGTAATAATAAATGTACGTGTTTTAATTAAAAACATAAAATGTTTTACTATAATTATACGTTATATGTGTAAATGAGTGTTGTGTGTTGTGTGTTGTGTGTGTGTGTGTGTGGTAAATAATAATAGTGTGTAAGTTAATCTGTGTGTGTAAGTAAATCTGTTTGTGAGTGTAAATCTGTGTGAGTGTAAGTAAATATGTGTGTGAGTGTAAGTGGTAAATGTAAGTGTCTATGGATAAATGTAAGTGTCATAGTGAATGTGGTGGGTAATAAGTATCATAGTGAATGTGTGTAATAGTGTAAGTGTGTGGTGTGTGTGTGACCGCATGTGTAATAAGTGTAAATGTAACAAGGTGTTCTATGGGTAAATGTTAAGTGTCCATACGTGATGGTGTGTATATGAGTGTCATAGTGAATGTGTGTATAAGTGAAGTGTGTGTGTGTGTGTGTGTGGTGTGTGTGTGTGTGTATGTGGGTGTGTGGTGTAGTGTGTGTGTGTGTGTGTGTTTAGTGGTTTCATAAAATAATAATAGCAATAGGCATGAAGTAAATAACACTAAGTATAATAAAATAATAAAAATAAATTAATAAAAATAATAAAAATAATAATAAAAATAAATAAATAATATAAAAATAAATAAAAGAAGTATTAAAAACAAAAATAAAAAACATAATGTTTATAATATATGGAGTTAAAGCAGTAAAGCAGAAAGTTAAAACAGTAAAGCAGAAAGTTAAAGCAGTAAAGCAGAAACAGTAAAGCAGTAAAACATGAGTTAAAGCAGTTAAACACGAGTTAAAAGCAGTAAAGCAGTAAACAAAAGGTCATACTAATCCCCCCTTGTGTTGTAACACCTCTTTGATTTACTGATTTACTGATTAAGGGTATGTAATGTTAATAAATATGTGATTTAAAGCAGTAAAGACATATGAGTTAAAGCAGTAAACATGAGTTAAAGCAGTAAAACAGTAAAAGCAGTAAAAGCAGTAACAAAAGCATACCTAATCCCCCCTAGGTGTTAGGTAACACCCCTATTGATTTACTGATTTACTGCTTTAAGGTATGTAATGTTAATAAATATGTGAGTAATGTTAATAAATATATGAGCTAAAGCAGTAAAACAATGAGTTAAAGCAGTAAAACATGAGTTAAAGCAGTAAAGCAGTAAAACAAAAGCATACTAATCCCCCCTTGGTGTTAGGTAACACCTCTATTGATTTACTGATTTACTGCTTTAAGGTATGTAATGTTAAATAATATGTGAGTTAAGGCAGTAAAACATATAAGTTAAAACAGTAAAAAACATGAGTTAAGCAGTAAAAACATGAGTTAAAGCAGTAAAGCAGTAAACAAAGCATACTAATCCCCTCTTGGTGTTAGGTGACACTCTTAATTGATTTACTGATTTAACTGCTTTAAGGTATCGTAATGTTAATGATTTTTTAATAAAATTTCGTACAGTTTGTAGTAAAATAAAATGTTTAAATATCAAGGCACTCCTGGTTTTTTTCTTCTTACATACAATTTTTTAAAAAATTTTAATAAATTAAATAAGTATTAAGTAAAAGTATTAAGTAAAAATAATGTTATAAAATATATTGTATAATAATAGGTCTGTATGAGTTACAGTTTTAGATTGCGAAAATGTTTTTTAATAAAAAAATGTTTAAGTATGAAATAAAAATGAATGACCAACAAAATTGAGCTTCGAGTGTGTGAGTGTAAGTGTAAGTGTACCTGTGCGTGTGAGTGTAAGTGTATATGGGCTATGTGTAAGTGTCTATGGCGAGTGTAAGTGCTTATAAGTGTTTATAAAAATACTAACTCATAGTAGAAAGCATTCTAGCAGATTGTAATGTACACCATTTCGGTTCCTCATACCTTATTACCTATGGGTAGACACCCATATTAGCTATTCTAGGCTCACGGGAGGCTAGAAAAGGCTTGAAAAAAGTGGCACTCAGTTGGCACTATGTGGCACTCACTTGGCACTATGTGGCACTCACTTGGCACTCATTGGCACTCACTGGCACTCATTGGCACATCATTGGCACTCACTTGGCATCTCCACCGGCACTCACCTGGCATCATCTAATACTCATAGACACAATGAAACATCATAGATACTCCTTTAACGGTGATTGGGAACCATCAAAACCATCAAATTACCGTGGGTCAAATTGACCCATGGTATCTGCAAGGTCAAGGGCGAAATATCATGGTCATACAATGTAAAGGCTCAGAAAAAGGGTTCAAGTCCTAAAAGGAAGGAAAAAATTACCGTGGGGTCATAATTTGACCGCATGGTATATTTATGGCAAAGGTAAAAACCGAAATATATGGTCCAAACAAGGTAAAGACATAAAAAATAAGGGCTAAGCCCCTAAAGGAAGCCCAAAAATTGAACGTGGGCGCAAAATATGACCCATGGGAATACCAGGGTTGGGTGGAAATTTCGTGGGCCAAAAATGACCCATGGAAGACCAAAAATTACCGTGGGCAAAAATGAACCATGGAAGATCAAAGGGTTGGTCGAAATTAGGGATGGCCAAAAATTAGCCCATGGGAGACCAAAGGGTAGCCAAAAATTACACGTGGGCCAAAATTGACACGCATGGTATCTGGCAAAGGGTGGTCAAACAAGGTAAATGAACATCAAAAAATAGTGGCTAAGCCCCCTAAAAGGAAAGATCAAAAATTACCGTGGGCAAAAATGGCCCACGGTCGAAAAAAATTAGGGGGCCGTACGTAGGGGTAATAACGTACAAACGGTTGCTGACGCAACCGTTTTGCGCAACCCAAAATTAGGGTTTGCCAAAAATTAGGGTTTGCCAAAATTGACCCATGGAACCCATGGTATCTGGCAAGGTGGTCAAACAAGGTAAAGATTCAAAAAATAGGGCTATAAGCCCCTAAAGGAGATCAAAAAAATACCGTGGGCAAAAATGGCCCACGGTCGAAAAAATTAGGGGGCGTAAAATAGGGGGGTAATACGTACAACGGTTGCTGACGCAACCGTTTGGCGCAACCCTTCTTCGAAGGGTTGCCAAAAATTAGGGTTGCCGAAAAAATTAGGGTTCTCAAAAAATTAGGGTTGCCAAAAAATTAGGGTTTCAAAAAATTAGGGTTCTCAAAAATTAGGGTTTCTCAAAAATTATAGGGTTCTCAAAAAAATTAGGGTTCTCAAAAAATTAGGGGTTTCTCAAAAAATTAGGGTCCTCAAAAAATTAGGGTTCTCTCTTAAAAAATTAGGGTTCCAAAAAAAAGCGTGGGCCAAAAATGACCCATGGAAGATCAAAGGGTTGGTCGAAAAAAGGTCAAGGCCCAAAAAGGTAAAGCCCAAAAAGGTCAAGGCCCAAAAAGGTAAAGGCCCAAAAAGGTCAAAAAGGCCCAAAAAGGTCAGGTCAGGTAAAAAATTTGGCTCAAAAAATACGGTTTGCCCAAATTTTAGGGTGGGGTAAAAGAGGTCAAAAAGTCAAGGTAAGATGGGGTAAAAGGTCCGTGCTCCAATATCCCTCTCCTACTACTTACATTATTTAATAAATAACAAAACTTATTCTTTTTCAGATATTTGAACGTCTTGGTATATATTATATATATATATTTTATATATATATATATATTATATATATATATATATATATATATATATTATTATATTTAATATTATAATATATTATATATATATATAATATAATATATATATATATATATATATATATATTAATATATTATATTATATATATATAGTATATATATATATATATATATATACCGGTAATATATATATATAATATGATATATATATATATATATATATAGTATAATAGTACTATATATATATATATATATATATATATTATATATATATATAATATTATATATAGTATATTATATTATATATATATATATATATATATATAATTATATATATATATATATATATATATAGTATGGCCCCTTACTATGATAATTATGTATACTTGATAATTACATCATGTACGCCTTAAAAGAAAACTTCAACGGAAAAAAATTCATTTGTTATTTGTTCATAATATGCTAGATAGTTGTGTTGAATTCCCATGTAAGAATCCCAGTCAAAATTTTTGTATGGATCCAATCATAGCGAGGTTTTGATTCCAGTGCTAAAAGATAGCTTTTGGGCAAAAATGCCCCAAGTTCTAATATATTGGTTCGTAAATGTTACAGAACAAACGCACGATATATATATTATATAATATTATATTTATATATATAGTATATATATATAATATATAATATATATTATATATATCATATAATATATGATATTATATAATATATATATATATATATATATATATAACGAAGAAAAAATTCACTTGCGCCAGGAATCGAACCATCGAAAATAGCGTCGCCTTTAGCAATGTACAGGAAACCTACCACTGGTTCAATCCGCCTCCCCAAAAAGAAGGCATCTCGGAACAGTTTTAGAGTCCACTGTTTCGATGGATTTAATTAAATAAGTACCGAGTTTCCAAAGCAGATGGATATTGAAGCAGCGGTACTTGAACACTGTTCCGAAGATGCCTTCTTTTTAGGGGAGGCGGATGGACCAGTGTAGAGTACTCCTGTACGTTATCAAACGGCGACACTGCTGTCTATGGTCGAGTCCTGGCACGAGTGATATTTTTCTTCGTCCTATTATTGCAAAAAATTGTCGTAACTGTTGTTGTGCCCATGTTGGCGTTGCTTTACTTGGTTTGGTTGCTCCTGTACCCAGGAACACCTCAGCGGAATGTCATGTGGCCCCTGTAGGGGTTCCAAGCACCTTTCTATATATATATACAGAGGTGGGCACGGATCCGTTACTAACGGAACTAGTTTTTGAGTAACGAGATAACGGACACTCGTTACTTTTTCTTTCATGTAACGCACCGAATAAGGTTCCGTTTTTCCCTCCGTTGCCCTTTTTAATCCGTTGCATTTTGTTCGACTTTTTTTGAACGTTTTGATACCCAATTGACCACCACGGTACAAGATAAAAAATCTTTTATTATTAATATATATATAACTATAATATATATATATATAATATAATATATTTTAATATATATATATATATATATATATATATATATATATTAATATATATATATATATATATATATATATATATATATATATATATATATATATAATATATTATATATATTATATATATATTATATATATATATATATAATATTATATATAT
>JABUQX010069106.1:10000-17500 GCA_015478945.1 Trachelipus rathkii
ATGGTGTAGCATCTCAAGCAACAATCAGCGAGGTTCTCTTAAAATGAATACCAATTACTGCCTACTTTATTCATTCAACCATGGTTCAAGAGAACTAAACAAAATATAGGCCAGTGTTAACGTTCCACAGCGTTCAGTAATACATGACGTTATCATGCGCTGGAACAGAACTCTGCAAATGATGATAAAAATGGAAGAACTTCATGAATCTCTCTGCTTGTGTGGCTGCTCTAATGATAGAATAAATGCCTTAACATCCCATAACAGTTTTGTTCTAACCGATTTCTGTCACTGTACTCCAACCATTTGAAAATATCACCATGATAAACAGCAAAATCTCGTCATCAATACCGGACTTCATTTCCCTCAAAACTACTGTGAAGAGAGTATAAGTATCCTCAGACCATGACTGTCAAGGAATAAAAATGATTAGAGCGACGATATAGGGAGAAATTAACAAAAAGTTCACTTTCAGAAAGAACAACGACTTACGTTTTTGAACCCTAAACAGAGTTACCAAATTTAGTTTTTTTAATGAGAGTTAAGATCAGCGTCTGCAGAAAATGTGAAGAAATTCAAAAATACTAGTCTGAAATATTTCAAGGAACACAAAGAACAGCAAACGTTGTTTCAAAACCATCCACAGGCATCAGTCATCGACGTCATGAAGGCAATTTTATATTCAAGTAGCAATAATTTGTTTGAGCAGGCATAAAAAATCTCCCACCAGTCAATGTGAAAGGCATTTTCCCTGTCGAAGACCCTTTTGCACAGTGGAGGACATGAGGAGGCGCATCCTGATCTTGTATTGCTAGCAAGGACTTACCTTGCTTGTCCGCAATAAAGTGTTGTCAGTGAACGTCTCTTCAGCGGTGCTGCTACCGCTATGATCAATAATGAATATATTTAGCAACAAATTTTTTTCATTCTCATTTTTTTTCAGATATTTAAACGGTATATCAGTGCAAAGCTTGAATAAAATGCATCTAGGCTCACTACTAATGAAACACAATATAGTTTTCATTATTTTCTATTAATAACTTTTAAAAATATCTCTCAAATTGTTGAAATCAACTGAATTTATTTTGTTTTTGTTTTTGGAGTGGGTTCTTTAATGCCTACCCTGATATATACAGTATATATATATATATATATATATATATATATATATATATATATATATATATATATATATATATATATATATATATATTATATATATATATATATATATATATATATATATATAATGGATATATATATATATATCCGTGATATTATATATACGTGTATATACTACATATATATATATATATATATATATATATAATATATATATATATATTAATATAATAAATATATATATATATATATATATATACTATATATATATATATATATATATATATATATATATTATATATACAGTATATAAATATATATATATATATATATATATATATATATAACGGATAAGAAAGTAGATATCTCTTATCATTTTTATTCATTTGAGAAATGTAAAACATTATAAAGTACATCAAAATTAAAGTTATTATATTGTTTTTATGATTTGCTTCATAGTTGTGACATTTCGTTTTCCCTTTTTCTAAAGAAACAAAGAAACTCTGAAGATGATTAGTCCTCGCTCTGCAGATATGAAACTCATTGGGTTAGGATCGACTGTTCCAACGCCTGAAGATGGAATAACTGCAGATGTTCTTGTTGTTTCGTCATTTGACGATTTAACAGCCCATGCAGATCAGGTGATTTAAAAAAAGATTGATTTGAAAGCAAGGCTGAGGAGGAGCCAGAGAAAGAAAAAAAGTTTTCGATCGAGTCAGATCCAAAAATAACTTTTCTTACCATAAAGTATTTTTCACATTTGCAATTTGTAAAGAAATTTTAATATATTGGAGCCGGAGCTGCAGTAATGTTCGGAAGAATTCGAAAAATTTTAGTATTATTTTATTCATTTGATTACTACTACTACTACTACTACTACTACTACTACTACTACTACTACTACTAATAATAATAATAATAATAATAATAATAATAATAATAATAATAATAATAATAATAATAATAATAATAATAATAATAATAATAATAATAATAATAATAATAATAATAATAATAATAATAATAATAATAATAATAATAATAATAATAATTAAAGGATTTTTGGCATCTAATTTAAGTTTTCCAAATAATCATTTAAACTATTAACTGAAGGAATTTCTGTTATTATAAACAGGCTGAAGGAAAGATTGTGCTTTACGATGTTCCCTTTACTACATATGATGAAACAACGCAATACCGAGGCCGAGGGGCTGTTGAGGCAGCAAAGGTCGGTGCTGTTGCAGCTCTTGTAAGATCAGTGGCTACATTTTCAATTGACAGTCCCCACACAGGAGCTCAATTTTACAGTGATAGCGTCCCGAAGATTCCGGTTGCTTGCATCACGATAGAAGATTCAACTTTAATACATCGGTTGCAAGACAGAGGTGTTCTTTAGTCTTATAAATTGAGATTTCCTTTCCCAATTTCTTTGTTAGGATGAAAGATAACAAAATCAAGAATTGTTGATATAATACAAATTGATATGTACCATTTTTAAAATATGTGCTCTTTTCCTTATGCTTAGGTATAACAGTGACCCTTCAGTTATATTTGGGAGCTGTAAATCATGAGAATGGAACCGTCACCAGAAACACTATCTTCGAAATTGAAGGAACTCAAAATCCTGAAGAGATTGTCGTCGTTTCTGGTCATCTTGACTCATGGGATGTTGGTGTTGGTGCGATGGACGATGCAGGTAAAGGATTTTTCTGTTCTAATATATTTGCGTCATGCTTCATTATAGAAATAGGAGTATTTTTCACTTTTAAGCAGAAAATAAATATTTGTGATAGGAATTAATTATCTAAAATATAAGTAAATATCTTATTCGAGAATTCATAGTGAAAAATAATGCAAAAAAACGGAATAATATTAGGTAATGCAAAGAAGTAAAAGTGCATAATCTGAAATTATTCAGTACCGGTTAAAGAAAATAATTTTGCAAAATGACAATGAATTGTACTTACGTGTCATTGAAAAATTAAGTTCAAAAATATAAATTTTTTATTGTGATTATTTCTAACATTCTAAAACAATACTAGATGTAACATTACTTGGAGAGCAACCATAGATTGGAAGCACAACTTTTTAGAAATTATATTTAAAAAAAAAAAAACGTTCTTACATTTTACTTTGCACGACTTAATCGATCTACCATTATTCTATTTTTTTTCTTGTTTTATTTTTTGACGAGAGATAAACCAGCTGGAGGTCACATATCCTCACGCAGAAGTCCCATAATCAAACGGGAAGAGGTGCGTACTCATTTAACCGTCCGAGCTACGAGACCAAGCCCAACGGCGAGAGAGAAACCTCAAATCTCGGCACACTGACTATGTGGCGAGTGTAGCCGGACCCTCGCTGGTTGGCGAGTGCTCTATACACTTGAGAGCTATCGGCGCTTTTATATAAAATAGCATATATATATATATATAGAACAAAAAAATTAATATTACCTCACTTTAGTTATATATATCTATATATGTAATATATATATAATATAATATATATTACCTGAGTGATATATATATATCATTATAACACTGAAGCCTTATATATACAAAAACTGAGTAAACTAATATATTATGAGAGACATATATATAATACTACAGCATACTTATATGAGCCTTATTAATATTACTATCATCCTTACTACCGTCACTATTATTTCACTGGCAATTACCATGCACTATGATGTAATCATTAATTACCATTATAGTGTTATCATCAACTACTACATGTCATAGTGAATCATGTGACATTACTGATCATCATCACTGTCACTTTCATCTCATCCTTATGAAACTAGATCACGATAGAGAGAGTTCTTTTTATTACACTCGCGACACTAGACATATTATTATATATTACTGCGATTATCAATATTATGCGATGCGACTTATCACACTATTAATAAAAAGACGAGCGCTCTATCACCATTATTATAGTACTTGCTCCACAATTAAAATAATAACTTCAATAATTAAAACCACTATTCAATACTCAATTATTAATAATATTACACTAGATTCGAGAAGGTTCAAATATCTCCAGCAACCATAAGTTTGTACGTGCACCCTCTTATCGAGTCACCATAGAATACTATGAAGCAGATTCCGCCGAGGCGTCACGAACACAGTTTACATCCTAAGCTCATTTATTTTCAGTCTCATGCGAAGGATTTATTATACGATATGTATAGATAGTTTATTACTCATAATCCACAAGTCCATCGAAACGATGCCACACAATGTCCAAACTTTATTCGCCTCACCGCAGAAATGAATCCCGCTATGATTAATTAGGGATGAATTTTTCAACACATTCGACTGAGTTTGCCAACAGGAGCTTTATACTCTCATCACGATTCGGATATCGTAACATTGCGCCACGTGCGTCAGTGTGTTACAATACCGGATGCTCTCTTCACCCACTAGGTCAAATACCACAATCCCAAACAAAATAGACGCTTCGAAGACACGTATTATTAAAGCGAGAGCACCGTTTCTCAGTCCATGAATATTGAGCCTGAGTACCCACTTAATGGAGATGAGTCACAGGAGATAATTATACTTTCCTATCCAGCGGATTCGAACATTGGACACCGGGTCGCAGTGTTAACAATAACCGATTCACTATAACCAACTAGGCCATCCACTCCCCAAAAAAAAACTCTTCAAGCGTAGTTTTTTTAAAAGCACCCGGTTTTCTCATCCCATAATGCTCGATAAGCTAAATTTAGAAAAAGGAGATTAAATACATTAAAAACAAACAAATTACAGTTACACTGATAAGAAATATAGAATAATGTTTTGTGTGTTTTGTGAGAGAAAGCTATTTAACCCTAAAGTGCGACAACCCTGTTTATTATTGCGACTCTTATACTACTGTATAAGACTACTATAAGACTGTATTCCGAGATTTTGGATTAATATTTTACTTTATTTTTAAACAGTGACCTGCTTTATCTCAGAGAAATATGAGAGTATCATTGTTCAAATCGAGCGAATGCTGAACATAAGGTATGACAAGCATCACACTAATGGATCTAATACGTTTTCGAATCTGCTTTACTATGTAGTATTTAACAAGAAATGCTGAAACTGTATGAATACAGTAAAGTTCTATTACATTTCGAATTCCCTACTTTATAGCCTTAAATCAATAGTGCTATAGTCAAATGAAATTTTGAAAATAGTCACCAATATCAACATAAATTTTTTATTTTTTTTAGTATATTTCCAATATATTTTCTTATTATATTGACAAAAATATAAATGAAAACTTAAATAATATAATAAAATTTGAACACAAATTGCTTTTAGGCCTAAGATTAAATTGAGTTTTAACATCTTTTGCCAAACGAAAGGCTTTGTACCAAAACTATTGAGTATGATATATATATATTTATTTATAATATATATATATATATATATATCATATATATAGTAAGAATATATATATATATATTAATAAATAATATATATAATAGTAACTCACTATGAGGCGGAGGATATATATAGAATATATAGGACCTCACCTTGTTAAAATAATATATACTAGATATACCATAATAATATAGACATCTTAATAAAAAACGGAAGTTAATAAATTTATTATTTTTTAAATTTAAACCCTTTCTCAACCTGTTAAATATATATAAGATATGGTATATATATATAATAATATGGTATTTAGGTGTCTTTCTTTGAGAACCTTGTAAATAATAATATAGCTTACGACATATATATAATATATATAATATATATATATATATTATATATATAATATATAATATATATATATATATATATATACTATTAATACCAACGTGGAGGAATATATAAATAATACTTGAGGATCTTTAAAGCTCTTTCCACACGTTCTAGCTATTTTCAGCTAATATATATATATAAGTTATATATATAATGTATAAGCTCTATATACCTATATATATATATTAGGTTTTTCAAGCTGGTTAATACAAATATATTGGCTCAAAAACTTATAAAACAATTAATATAAGAAAAATAGTACTCAAAGAGTAATCGAAAAAAATTTAAATCTAACTTTTAAAAATGAACAGTATCATATTATTTGCGTTTCCTATAATATAAGAAACATAGTTAATTTTTTCTATATTCTATTTATACCCTGGTGTATATACGCAGAGTAATAGAATCAACATTCATTAAATAAATTTTTAATTCATTTCGTTGAAATAAAAATGCTTAGACATATGCATGTTTTTGTTGTCAAAGGACCTTATTAAGCTATTAATACTAAAAGTTTGAGGAATTGTCAAACAATTGTTACCTATTAATTTTGGAAATTTTAATAACTGAAATGTGTGTTTCCAAAAAATCAAATTTCCAGCTTTATTTATTTATTTATACTTTGCATAAAAGTAAACCTAACGACACTGAATTTATGATTAATAGACTTATTATATTAATCTTTTGAAGAGCAATTTATATTTGTTTCTGGCTGAAAAAAGCAAGTTATGAGCCACAATTTATTGATTAAGTGATTGATTGGTGGTAGATTATTTAATTAAATATGCATTCGCCAGGATTAAGGTAAAAGCTAGGTTAGAATCCACCGAAGCAAAATTAAGATCTGTGCTAACCATCTCAGAGTCAAGAGTCCAATTTCCTTAATACCTTGTGTTTAAAAGAATTCAATTTAAAAGAAGTGGGGATCATAAAGGATATAATAGAGTTCGGGACCTTACTAATGATAATATAGGATATATGAAAGAATTAAGATTGTATTCAGTTTGGGATAAGAGATTTGAAAGATTATAGAGAGAAGAAAGACACATCTTACCAACTTCCTTTACATTAATAAAGTGTCCTGTAATCATTAAAAGTGATTCATAATAAGACATTCTACTCACAGAGGTAGATATGAGAGGGTTAAAAGAAATCTTCCTGAGCAAAAAGCTGTTTGTGAATCTATCTTATATATGAGAGACATTTTAAATTAAGGCATAAGACACCCTTATATTCAACAAGCTCTTGGAATGGTTTAAATAGCTCGTAAGGTTTTCTATGACTTTTAACCTTTTAGAAACTTTTCAGATAGACGGACAATGGGAGTATTTCAAGAAATACCATTAGAAAAAATTTTGTAATCAGGATACCTAACTTGAACATTGTGGTTGCAGTTTTGTGGTAGATTGTATCTAGTATGTATATAGAGAAAAGGGTTAAAGCCAGCGACAAGAATTTTTTCCCAAAATTAGAGATTAAAAAAATATCAAAAAACAAATGTTTTATGACCACACATGAATAATTCTAATTTGAGAGTTGTATTATTCGGATAAAAAAACAATTTCTTTTCTTTTAAAGGTGGATGTTTTATTTCCTGGATGGC
>JABUQX010069106.1:25000-32500 GCA_015478945.1 Trachelipus rathkii
AACAACCATCCTTCCAATCCTGTGGAACCTCTCCCCTCCTCCAACATAAATTATATAACCTATACAGCCATTCCTCCACCCCTCTGCCTCCCATCTGTAACATTTCCATACTCACACCATCTAGACCTGTGAACTTTCCTTTTTTTCCTTTAGTTAACGCCCTAATAATTTCTTCCATTTGTATTTCCATATCCCCTTCCTGCCCCCCTTCCCCCCCCCCCCCATCCTCACCTCTTGTAAATCCTCCTCATCTCTCCCACCCATTTCATTCAATAATCCTCTAAAATATTCCCCCCATCTTTTCCTCACCCTATCCTCCCCTCCTATCCATTCCCCATCCCCTCCCTTAACCCTCTCTCCTAACCCCTCCTTCTTCTTTCTTTTTTTATTTACTTCTTTCCAGAATATCTTGCTCCCTGTTTCAAAATTTTCTCTGTCACTTTTTCTACACCATTCTTATTTGCATTTCTTCTTCGCCCTCTCCACTGTTCCCTCTTTTGCTTCCACTCTAACCCTCTATATTCCTCCAGCTTTTCCTTCTCCTATTCCCCAACCATTTCACATAAACCTCTTTTTTCTTTTTCACCAACTCTTTCACCTCCTCACTCCACCATTCACTTCCTTTCCTTCTACTTGCTCCCACCTTTTTTACTCCACATATCCTTCTGGCCTCTTCACAAATTGTCTCTTTAAATCTCATCCACTCCTCCTCCACTTCCCTAATTTCCGTCCCTCTCACGTCCCTCCACCTATCCTCCATACCCCTCCTAAACTCCCTCTTACACATTGCCTCATCTAATTTTTCCACCTTTATGACTTCTATTCTCCTCTTTTTTTCTCTTTCTCTAACCGTTACCTCTCCCCCTACCCTTAACCTAGCAACCACCAAAAAGTGATCAGATAACCCCCTACCTGCCCCTCTGAATACATTTACATCTAGTAACTGCCCTATCCTTTCTATCTATACCACACATAATCCAATATCCCCTCCCCCCCGTTATCTCACTCCTCCATGTATACTTATGATTTTCACTTTTCTTGAACCAAGTATTCCCAACTATCATTCTTCTATCAACACACAATTCTAACAGACTTTCTCCATTATCATTCCTTTCCCCTACCCAAATGGACCTATAATTCTCCCCATCTCCTCTCTTCCCACTCCTGCATTCAAATCTCCTAATAAACAAATTTTATCATTTACCCCGAAACTTTCCCAACATTCATTCAACTCACTCCAAAATCTTTCTCTCTCCTCCTCCCTCGCTCCATTTACTGGTGCATACGCGCATATAAAAACCCACATTTCCCCCCCAAATTTCATTTTAACCCACATTATTCTCGAACTCACCTATTTGCACATTTTTACCTTATCCCACAACTCTTTCCTCATAACTATTCCTACCCCTTCCCTCGCCTTCACTCTCTCGTTCACCCCCGAAATCATACCCTTAAATTTTCCAAAGTCCATCTCCTTCTATCCTTTCAGCTTTGTTTCTGTCAATCCTAGCACATCCAACCTTTTGTCTTCAACATTAACCCTAACTTCTTCCCTTTTAAAATCCTCATTTATCCCTCTCACATTCATACAACTCACTCTAATCTAATCAAAACCTCTGCGGACAAACTCGGAGCTTGATAGAGCAAACGGTAAGAACATTATATTGTTTAAAAAAAGCTATTTGTATGACACTCTTTCTAAAGTTACGGATGATGTGAAGATAAACCACGTGATGTTGTTTGACGCGTCGTTACTTCGGTAACCGAAGATTTTGGGTATTCTAATGTTATGTATGTGTGAGTGCCTACATCTGTGTACTCCGAGGGTTGATAGAGTAATAATAAGGGTATTTTGTTAAAACAACGTATGGTGTTTTGACGCGGGTTGTAAGCAAACAATTGGTAGCATTGGTTATGAAATCATTTTATGGGGGAAAATTACACAGAAGGTGTCCACAGTGTCTGCCCCTGTACCTGAAACACTCGTTACATAACCGTGCCATTGCCTGTCGGACTCTACCGAACATGCCCTCACTGTGTGTGTCTGATTTGATCAAACGCAGTGAATATTCGCTGAATCAGTTCCTCTCTTGTGTTGACTGGGTTAATGTACACAACACTCTTCACATGCTCCCAAAGAAAATAATCTAGGGGCGTGAGGTCGGACGATCTTGCAGGCCACGCAACAGGTCCCCCTCTCCCTATCCATTTGTCAGTGTAGACTCTGTTCAGATGCCGCCCATACTAGGTGGCTAAAGTGCGCAGGAGCGATATCATGTTGGAACCACATATCTCTGCGGGTCGCAAGGGGTATGTCGTCCATGAGCTGCGGAAGCGTGTTCTGGAGTAGTTGCAGGTACGCAGGTCCATCCAAACGGTGTGGAATGATGACAGGTCCCAGCAGATAATCTCCAAGAATTCCACCCCAGATGTTTACGGTAAATTTCGCCTGGTGAACTCTGATGAACATTGCGTGCTGATTGTCCTCGTCCCATATGTGGCTGTTTCTGCTGTTGAAGTAGCCATCACGTGTGAAGCACGCCTCATCGGTAAACAAGATATGTGCAGGAAAGGCAGGATTATCGATGCTCCGTTGCAGAAACCACCGGGCAAATCGCACACGGGGTTCGAAGTCGTTTTGCCCAAGTCCTTGTACTTTCTGTAGGTGGTATGCATGGAGGCTTTGCTTTTGCAAGACCCGAACCACAGACGACTGATTTGAACCCATGGCATGGGCAATGGCGCGTGTGCTAGTCGACGGGTCGTTGGCGACTTTCTCAAGCACCTCTTCTTCAAACGCAGGAGTCCTCGTATTACGCGGTCTTCCACCAATGCACCGGGGACGAAGGGTCCCATTATCTCGAAGGCGCTGATGAAGGCGAACAAACATTGTGTGGTGGGGGTGATTTCTGTGTGGAAACAGTTCCCGGTACATGAGGTGCGCTCTTCGTCCATTTCCGTTCGCCGCACCGTAACACATTATCATGTCGGTTAACTCGGGAAGAGTGTAGTGATCCATTCGTAATCGATGCCTACACTGTACTGAATCAACGATGAATTTGGCAAGGTAAAGGTATTGCCACGTGTTTCCGAAGGACGTTAAGCGTACACACATGTACGCACGCACAAACACATTAAAATTAAGTAACCTAAATCGTCGGTAACCTACATGCGACGCGTCACACAACATAAACTAGTGTACTTTCAATCGTCCGTAACTTTGAAACGAAGCGTCATACAACATAGGTTATTTAACAATAAATGTTCCTTATCGTTTGCTCTATCAGCTCTCCGAGTTTGTCGCAGAGGTTTTGAATCACCCCCTGTATATATATATATATATATATATATATATATATATATATATATATATATATATTATATATATAATATATATATATATATATATATATATATATATATATATATATATATTATATATATATATATATGTGTGTGCGTGTGTGTGTGTGTATGTGTGTGCGTGTGTGCGTGTGTGCGTGTGGCGCGTGTGTGCGTGTGTGTGTGCGCGTGTGTGCGTGTGTGGGCATGCGTGCGTGTGTGGTTACAGATCTCATAACCGAGGTGATTCTCTCTGGCATGGAGTAATACATTCCATATTATTTCCCTTAACTAAAAATAATAAACCTTGGCTTAACCCTGCTTGTTCTCGTGCTATTCGCTACAGAGACGACGCAACCTTCAGGAATTATCGTCCTCTTCACACTCCAGAAACTCATGCAATTTACGTTTCATCCCAGAACCGTGCAAAATCTGCTCTCCGTGACCCATAAAAACTCTTTCCTCCGTAGAAATGATCTTTCTAGCTCTTTTCGCTCTCTCCCTTTCTAGCATTTTTGAAAAAAAATGTAAACTGTATCTTTGGTTCTTCCCCTTTGCAACCTGTAGTATCTTCCGGTGGCACAACTTCCATCTTACCTTCTGCTAAACCTGAACTCTTTGCTCATCCCTTTGCTTCTAACTCCTCTTAATGATCTCGGAGCTATTCCTCCTACTCTACCTCCTTCCAACTCATTTATAAAAAACATCGTAATTTCTTCTTAAAATGTTTTTTTTTTTTTTTGCTCTCTGAACTTAGCACTAAGAAGGAGTATAATCCTGACGATATTGTTCCGGTGGTTCTTAAAAATTGTGCTTCTGACCCTGCCCTTTCCCTTGGTAAGATGTTTCGTCTGTTTTTCCACATTGACTTTTCCTTCTGGCTAGAAATCTGGATCGCTGGGTGACTTCCTTGCTCCGAAAGGGGAATATATCTCATCTCTCCTTACTATAGTTGTTGATTGGTTTATGTCTGGATCGACTTCATTGATAATCAGTATGCCAGTTTCATAAAAACTAACAACGAAATAGACGTACTCTGTTGAAATAACACTCTTCCTTCCTCACATTTTCTACAAACCACCATTTACAACGACTGAGGAGCTTTTAAAGCAGGGGTTTTCAACCCGCGGCCCGCCATGCCATTTTTGCTGTCCCTTTCCCTTGTTTCCTTTGATGTAAAATAAAACAGTCAGAAATGTAAAAATTTTAAATAACTATATATATATATATATATATATATATATATATATATATATATTTATATAATATATATATATATATATATATATATATATATATATATATATATATATATATAATATATATATATATATATATATATATATATATATATATATATATATATATTATATATATATATATTATATATATATATATATATATATATATATATATATATATATATATATATTATATATATATATATATATATATATATATATTATATATATATATATATGTACCGATAGTATCGGTATCGGTATCGGTATCGGTAGTATCGGCCATTTTTGGTGGTATCGGTATCGGTATCGGTTAAAATGGCCGATACTTAGCCGATACTTCTTACTTTTTGGGTGAAAAATTATGAGAAACTTTTAGATTCAATAATAAATTTAGTTCGATATAGATAGCTAGTACCAAGTTATGTTTTTTTTTTCCTCGATTTCCTTTTTAACTTAGATTTTTAGCGTTTCTCCAACTTGGTCTTTAGCGTAAAATTTACCTATTTTGGACAGCCATTATTATAATTTATTCAGATTTATCTACTTTTTTAAGTTGATCAATAGTAATTTTTTTGTACGCAATTTCGTGAGAGCATGTGGGGTGCGTGAGTGTTTTAAACTTTTTAAATTTTTTCATATTTAGATATTTGCTGTAAATAGGGTTTTATCGTTTTAAAATTTAGGTTTTAGCGTACGAATAAATTTTCCTAATTTCTCCTTTGGTTTTTGTCTATTTGTTTCTGTCTGTTTTTTTTTGTGTGTGATTGCGTGTGCGTGTGCGTGTGCGTGTGCGTGTGCGTGTATGATAGCAGATTTGCACAGGCGTGGCTTTCTTTTGACTTTACCAACATCAATGGCTTGCACTCTAACTCTGCATCCATGGAATACCACCTCTCTAACTCTAACCCTAATTTTATGCTCTTGTCTGAGACCCAGATGGCTAAGAATTCATCCTTCAACTCGTTTAATATATCCAACTATAACTTATTTTATAATTTCCGTTTGAAAGGTGGAGTATGTGCCTATGTAAATATAAACATTCCTATAACACGTCTCGAGAATCTCGAATCTCCTAACTTCGATGTTCTGTGGCTTAAAATCTTTCTTCCTTCTACTACAATATTCTTATGCTTCTGCTACTGTTCTCCTAACAGAACAGATTTTCATGCCTTTTTTGATTACCTTACTACTTCTCACGAGACTGTTATATCTTCTCATCCAAATACTGAGGTCCTCTATTTAGGGGATTTCAATGTACACAAAACTGAATTGTTGGATTCCTCTCGTACTGATTTAGTTGGGAGGAAGCCGAATCATTCAGTATTCTCAACGATCTGGAGCAATTGATCAAGGAACCTGCGAGCATTCTGGATCATTTCAACCAATTCTTGAACACACTTGACCATGTTTCACCACTAGTCCTTCTCTCTATAAATACACCACCTTCGCTCCTAATGGTAAATCTGACCACAACCTTATATCTCTTAATTTTAATACTTTCTCTCCAACATCTCCATCCTGCCCTATGCGGTTTTTCTGGCACTTTGATCGGGCCGATTGGGGGGCATTGCGTTGCTTCTACGCTAACTATAATTGAAGTGACTGCTTTGACTCTTAAGACGCTTCAGATTCTGCCGATAAAGTGGGAACTGTAATTTAATGGGATGAGCAGGTTCATTCCTCTTGGACTAAATCTTTTTCTCCTCAAAATACATGGTTCGATCGGTGCTTGTTCCCTTGAATATGCAGGCTTAGAGACCAATGCTTTATCGAGTGTTGGGAAAAAAAATTCTCGTTCCTTATCACTCTGGTCAATCTTCATTCAGCTAGAAATCGTTGCAGGATACTCTTCGACGAGCAAAGCGGACTTTCATTAAACGAAAATGCGCTGACCTCCTTGGTTCTCCTACTGACAAATCTCTCTGGCCTCTTGCCAAAAACATCTCTAACAACTTCTGTAAATCATCCTTTCCTCCTCTTATTCGCTCTGATGATTCTGTTGTTAATACTCCAACTGAAAAGGCCAATCATCTCTTTGGCTTCCTATTTTCCTCTAATTCAACCCTGGACGATTCTGGTATTCCTCTTCCTCCTCCTTCTCCTCTTCCTCCTCCTCCTCCTTCTCCTCTCAGGTGTCCTATGCCTTTACCTGTCATTTCATTTGATCGGGTGCATAAGCTCCTGAAATCTATGAACGTTAGGAAGGCGGGTGGCCCGGATGGCATTCCTCTCCGAGTTTTGAGGAAGTGTGCTTCCGTGCTGACCCCCACCCCTCGTTCAACTATATTCTCTATGCCTCAATACTAGCACTTTCCCTCAGTGTTGGAAGCGCGCATATGTCCAACCTATTCCGAAAAAATGATGCTGCTCTGATCCTTCTAACTTTCGCCCTATAGCTCTCACTTGTATTCTTTCTAAGATCTTTGAAACCCTTCTCAACTCTCACTTCTTAGATCATCTGGAATCTCTTTCCCTTCTTTCTGATTACCAGTACGGCTTTCGGTGCTCGAGATCTACTGGCGATATACTTTCCTATTTAACAGATTTATGGTTTTCCGCCCTTAGGAACTACGGGAAGACTTGTGTGGTGGCGCTTGACATATCCAAATCATTTGACCGGGTATGGCACGCGTCACTGCTTTCCAAGCTCCCCTCCTTTGGGTTTTCTCCTTCTCTCTTTGTTTACTTATGTCTAGCTTTCTTTCAAATCGCTCAATGTTTGGCTGTTGTTGATGGGGCGCTTTCTTCTTTTTCTGTCAATAGTGGCCCAGGGTCGTATCTCCTAATTTATTCCATGCTTTTTCACAATGATCTTTACCTTGCCACCATCTAACTCTATCCACTCATATTCCGATGACTCGACCCTTTCATAGTTCAATTCAGTTCAAAACTGGTCCATTTTTGGCTTATAGAA
>JABUQX010069107.1:0-10000 GCA_015478945.1 Trachelipus rathkii
TTCACTACTATACATCAACACAGGTAACAACATACCCCACACTCATGTAAGACCCTAGCCCATTCAAGACTTAGTCCCTTAACGATTTACATTAACTCAACCACCTTCCTATATTATATATATATATATATATATATATATATATATAACTCTTATATACTCCCTGCTATATATATATATATATATATATAACCTTAGCATATATATATATATACATATATATATATATATATATAACCAACAACAACCCATATTTCTTCTTGCTATATAACTATATATACTATATATATGGTGAAATTTGGTTTAAAAGCGACAACTCATATCTCAAAAACTACAATAGCTACAGGAGAAAGGAATACATTGCTGGAATGCTGATCCAATTTTGGTGCGGAAAATGTAAAAATTAAAAAAATATCTCAAAAACTACAATACTTCTGACGAAAGGAAATACATTTTTGGAACCCTGGTAAAATTTTAGATAGGGAAATGTAAAAAAAAAAAAAAAAAAAAAAAAATTATTGTTAATAATTATAGTAATATGATTAGAACCTATTTAAGAGACCTTTTATTGGTTACTCGTTAAAATAAATAGACTTTCTATTAAATTTGCTTTTTACTATATAATACGGGTATACCGCACCAATGGCAGGAGTCAGGGTCTCTCGGCCTTCCGAGGGAAAACTACGGGGTGGGACTAATTCCCCCCCTCCGGAGGGTCTCGGATCCCCGCTCTTTGGTATTTGGGTGTCGCGGGGTTCCTCCGCCCCCTCCCCTACGGGAGTATGGAAAACGTCTCCCCCTGTGTTCCCCGTCGGCTCGAGCCCCCTACATTGCCGTGTGATATCTTTACAAATAATATATATATATATATATATATATATATATATATATATATATATACTGCTCTATATATATATATACTATTCTTGCTATTAACCCTATATATATATATATATATATATATATATATATATATATATTATGTCCCCTGCTCTAAAAAAATGGCCAATATTTATTTTATTTATTATTATTTTTTTACATTTTCCTAACTAAAATATTACAAGGATTCCAAAAATGTATTCTCCTGTAGCTATTGTAGTTTTTTGAGATTTTTTTTTTTTTTTTTTTTTTTTTTTTTACAGTTTCCGCAATAAAATTTTGCGCATTCAGTTTTCATGTAGCTATTGTAGTTTTTGAGATATCGATCGATGATAGTTGTAGTTTTAAACCAAATATAATAACCTTAATATATATATATATATATATATATATATATATATATATATATATATATATATATATATATATATATATATATATATATATATATATATATATATATATATATATATATATATATATATATATATATATATAATGCTATATATATATATATATGGTTCATGTGTATTTCGTGGGCCGCGTTTCTGTGACTTAGAAAATTTTAGGTTAAACATTTAAAATGTTTAAATTTTTTATGCTTTTGGGTAAAAAAAATTGTATAAACCTCAACTTATTTTAGTAAAGATTTGGCACTTCCAATTTTAAATTAACTTTCTTTTATATATATAACCTTAGCCTTATATATATATATATATTATATATATATATACTATATATATATATATATATATATATATATATTATCTTTCTATGCCTCATATATTTATACTGCTATGTATATATATATATATATATATATATATATATTAAACACGGCTTCTAAGTCCCGGTTATGATAAGGTTTGTTAAATAGGTTATGTTGCCTTACATGGCCTCTAAGTCCCGGTTATGATAAGGTTTGTTATGTACATTAGGTTGATTACACAGCTTCTAAGTCCCGGTTATGATAAGGTTTGTTAATTAGGTTAGATTGAGGTACACGGCTTTTATATTATTTCAAGCTTGTAATTTTCAGAGATATTAACTATATATACATTAAATACATAAATAAAAAAATAAATAAATAAAATAAAGCTCATTCTATATCTATAACATCTTTATTAGCAAGAAAACAATTAATAACTAAACACATTCGTAAAATATATATATATAAGATGTCTCAAAAAACTGTACTAACAAATTGAATGCTTTTTGTTTTTTCAGGTGTAACTACTGCAACAGAATGGCAGGAGATCAACTTAGCTTTGAAGAGAGAAAGTTTGTCCTTAAATGCTATTGGACCACCGGAAACGCCACGGAAGTGAAAAGACGGTTCAGAAGGGAGTTCGATAAACCGCCACCACCGCACTTGACCATTGCCTGCATCAGAGAGAAATTTGAAGCAGATGGAATCGTTCACGACGTCAACAAGAAACGTTCTCTAGGACCACAGACATCCACCAACCCTGCAAAGGAAGTGCAGGTACAGGAAACTCTCATCCGATCCCCACAGAAACCTCTACGACAAACGGCTCGTGAGACACACATCTCAAAAGATAGCGTCCATCGCATCTTGAAGAGTCTACGCTGGAAATGCTACATACAAAGACTACTCCATGCTCTCAATGAAGGCGATCCGGACCGGAGACTTCAATTTGTGAATGGTACCTCGATAAATGTGAAGAAGGTGCGGGGTTTCCACACAAAATTTCTGGAGCGATGAGGCCACCTTTAAATTAAATGGCTCGATTAATCGCCATAATCGACCTACTGGGGTCCTATAAATTCCCATGTTAAAGCTGAACACCATTTAAACCTACCAGGGGTAACTGTGTGGTATGGGATTTCAGCATTGGGCATCATAGGACCGTTTTTTTTTTTAACGGAGCGGTCGATGGGGACAGGTACCTAACGTCGGTCCACACATTGACGAGATGTTTGGTGATGTGATTTACTTTCAGCAAGATGGAGCACCTCCCCCTACCATCGCGATGTAAGGCTTTCACCTCGATGCAGCATTTCCAAACACATGGATTGGACGAAGGGGTAGTATTGAATACCATGCGCATTCCCCAGATCTCACGCCAATGGACTTCTTTTAATGATGGATAACTCAAGGACAGAGTTTATCGCCCAAAACCAAGAACGATAAATGCATTGAAATTGGAAATCGAAAGACAATGTCGCGACATTCAAAATGACTGTTTCGTGTCGTTTGCGACTCCATTGGTTCCGCGTTATCAGCTGTGTCTGGACAATGGCGGTCATTATTTTGAACATTTGCGAACATGATTCTTTAAATACATGTATGTTCTGTAATTCAAGCCTTTAAACTTGTCACTTTGTTCAAAAATAAAGTGTGTATAATCTTTCAAGGTGTTAGTACATTATTTTGAGACACCCTAATATATATATATATATATATATATATATATATATATATATATATTTACTATATATATATATATATATATATATATATATATCTATATATATATATACTCTTTATAGTAATAACTCTTAATACCATGCCTTCTGCAATATGGGTATGGCCTTTATGTAACTGTAATATAGTAATAACCAGCAGCAACCAGCCAGCTATGGCAATAATATGTAACAATAATAACAGCCATATAATAGTATAATATATTGCCAGCAATATATATATATATATGCGCCATAATAATAACCAACAACAGCTATGTACTCAACTGTATATACTTCTATTTAACAACAATAATATGCAGCCAACCAGTAATATGGTAAGCGCCAGTAGTAATATACAGCCAGCCAATATATATATATGCCATATAACAACTTAATATGTATGTATATAATATATATATATATATATATATATATAAATATATATATATATATATATATATATACTATATATATATATATGAAATACATATATATATATATATAAATACATATATATATATATATATAAAATACATATATATATATAATAATATAAATCCATAATAACATATATATATATATAAATAATATATATATAATATATATAATATATAAAAATACATATATATATATATAAATACATATATGTATATATATAAAATGCATAATATATATATATGGAAACTCAACTGCTCTGCCTTACATATAAAATACATATCATATATGTATATTGTATATATTTATTCTTAACATATCAGCCCAACCTTAACCTTATCTTTATATATGTATAACTATATATAATAATATAATAATAATAATAATAATAATAATAATAATAATATATATATAATATATATATAGATACATATATATAATAATAATATATATATATATATATATATATATATATAATAATATATATATATGTATGTATAATAACCATATGTATATATATGTAGTAACCAATATATCTTATATATAAGTACGTAGCAATATGTATCAATAGCAGCAGCCATATCTAGCATATATAATGTATGGTAGTATTGTGTATGTATGTGTGGCTGCTGGCTTAATATGTAACCTTGCAGCGTAATGTATGTACTTAATATATACCAGTATGTAGCAATAGCCAACAACTGTAATATGTATCTTCTTTGTAATGTAACCAATAACAATAATAATAATAATAATAATAATAATATAATAATATATAACAATATATATGTAATATAGATACGTATATGTAGCCAATAATATGTATATATACCAGTATATGCTAACAGCAATAATAACAATATAATATCAATAATAATATATAATATAACAATAATAACCAATATATATATATGTATATATATATAATAATATAAATACATGTATATATATGTATATATAATATATATAATAATAATATATATATATATATATATATAATAATAATAATAATATATATATCTAATATATATATATATATATATGGAAATACATATAATATAATAATAATAATAATAATAATATGTGCTTTCAATATGTAATAACAATATGTATGTATAGCAATAATATGCTTAATAACAACCAATAATAATATATAACAACAATAATAATAATAATAATAACCTTGTATATGTATGTAATAATAATAATATATATATAATATAGTGTATATATTAATAATGTAATAATAATAATGTAATAATAACAATAACCAACCAATATATGCTCTGTGTATCATCACATAACAATAATAGCCCAACAACCTTTATAATATAATAATATATATATATATATAATATGGAAATACATGCCTAATAATAACTAATAGTATAATAATATATATGTATATATATATAATAACTTAATAGCCAATAATAATAACTGTAATAATAATAATAATATAATATATGTATATAATAATAATATATATAATATAATATATATATATATATATATAATATAACCAATATATGTAACCAATAATATATAACACATAATAACGTAATAATATATATATATATATATATAATCTTTGTTAGGAACTTTTTATACATATATATATATATATATATATATATATATATATATATATATATATTTGGTATTTGGGTGTCGCGGGGGTTCCTCCGCCCCTCCCCTACGGGGTATGGAAAATGTCCCTCCCGTCGGTTCGAGCCCCCTAATTTTTTATTTTTTATTTTTATTTTTCATTTTATTATTTTTTTTTTACATATTTGTAATAAGCTTTGTAGGCGATTCCAAATATGTAATTGTTTTTCTGTAAGTGTCGTACTTTTTGAGATATTTAATTTATGAAAAAAAAATTTGTTTTTACATTTTTGTAATAAGCTTTATACGCTGATTCCAAATATGTAATTGGTTTTTCTGTAAGTGTCGTACTTTTCGAGATATTTCATTTTTAAAACAATATTTAACATAAATGTGATTTTTAAAAATTATTTAAAAATACTTCGAACTTTTTGAATCATGTCCGTTACCACTGAAATTCATTGGTGGTATCATATAGTAGCAATATATTAAAAAAAAACAAAAAAAAATTTAAAACTGACCTATTGGCTAAAAAAAAAAGGGACTATATATATATATATATATATATATATATATATATATATATATATATATATATATATATATATATATATAAATATATATATAATAAATTAATATATATAAAATATATAAATATTACCTCTTTTTTATAATATATATGTATTATAATAACCAAAAATATATATATATATATATATATATATATATATATATAGTGAAAATAATAAATTCATACAATTTTTTTAAAAAATAAGAAAAAAGTAAAGAATTAAACATTTATTGAACTTCACACCATACAGTAATTTTCTCGATTATAGGGTATTCCACACTTTTATAAATAATACTGCGCAAGAAAATGGTCCACGAAATATATATATATATATAATATATATATATATATATATATATATATATATATATATATATATATATAACCCTTAATATATATATATATATATACCTTATACTATATATCTTCTTCAACTGCTGTATATATATATATGCTGTATATATATATATGTATACTACCTTTATATATATATATATATATATATATATATATATATATATTTATACACCTATATATATATATATATATGCTATTTAAAGCAGTTCTCCAGGAGCGAAAATCAATAATTAATGTATCGTTATTTTAATAATTTTAGGGTAAATACATTAAATTTTTGGGTAACCTAACCTAACCAAACTTAACCTAAATTACCCTAACCTAATATTAACGGAGTCAACTCTGCTTATAAATGTCCTTATATATATATATATATATATATATATATATAGAATATATCTATATATATATATATATAACTATCTATATAACTTATATAGCAATATGTATATAGCAACAACAACAACATATATAGCATATATATATATATATATATGCTCTTTGCTTTACTGTGCTATATATATATATATGGTGATATTTGGTTTAGAGCGACAAATATCATCGATCCATATCTCAAAACTACAATAGCTACAAGGAAAAGGAATACATTGTTGGAATCCTGGCAAAATTTTTATTGCGGAAACTAAAAAAAAAAAAAAAATCATATCTCCAAAAACTACAATAGCTACAGCGAAAAGGAATACATTTTGGAATCTTTGTAAAATTTTAGTTAGGAAAATCTTAAAAAAAATAAATAAATAAATAAATAAAATAAATATTATTTATTTTTTTTAGAACAGGGGACATAATATATATATATATATATCTATATATATATATATATATATATATATATATATATATATATATATATATATATATATATATATATATATATATTATTTGTAAGGTATTACACGGCAATGTAAGGGGCTCGAGCCGACAGGGGAAACAGGGGGACGTTTTCCATACCCGTAGGGGAGGGGCGGACCCCGCGACACCCAAATACCAAGAGCGGGGGTTCGGGGCCACTCCCCGGAGGGGATTAGTCCTACCATGTAGTTGGAAGGCCGAGACCCCGACCTGCCATCGGTGCGGTATACCCTTGGGGTATTCTTTTATAGTAAAAGAAAAAAAAAAGCAAAATTTATTAGAAAGTCTATTTTAACGAGAACCAATAAAAGGTCTCTAAAATAGGCTCTCTAATCATATTACCATTAATTATTAGCAATAATATTTTAATTTTTTAATTTTTTACATTTTCCTATGTAAAATTTTACAGGATTCCAAAAATGTATTCTTTTTCTCTGTAACTATTGTAATTTATATATATATATATATATATATATATATATATATATACTAACCTTATATATATATATATATATATATATATATACTATTTATATGCTATATATATATATATATACATTTTCGCCCTAAAATTGGACCAGCATTCCAGCAATGTATTCCTTTTCCCTGTGGCTATTGTAGTTTTTGAGATATGGATTGATGATAGTTGTCGCTCTAAACCAATTATCAGCTATATATATATATATATATATATATATATATATATATATATATAACATAATATATATATATATATATATATATATATATATATATATATATATATATATATATATATATATATATATAAATAATATATAGATATTGATATATTATATATATATATATATATATAGTATAACTTATATATATATATATATATATATATATATATAACTAGTAAGATCAAAGATTTTGAGATATTCGGCATTGCAAACTCCAATGATCAAATTTCTTATAGAACAATCCTATTCTTGTTTCGAAAATTTAATTAATTTAACAAAAGAACACGAAATTAAAAATTTTACGCTTCACGACGAGAGAATGGTGTGGTGTAACTTTTCGTTTCAATCCCAGCAAAAAATTCATATAGGATCCCATCCATTCCTATCTTAATTAAGATGGTAATGGATGGGATCCTATAGGAATTTTTTGTTATTTACAGTTATTTACAGTTGTCACCACCACTCACGGGCAGAGCCCTATTCAGGGAGGGGGTGTTGCAAGTTAAAATTTCATCCGCTAGCGCAAATTACGCAGATGAGCACAGACGCAGGCTTTAAAGTGAGGGAGATTAAATTCAACAGGAAAGACAGAAGATGGAAGAAAATTCCACAGAACAGAGGTGGCAGGAAAGAAGGAAGCACAGCAGCGAACTAGCCTGAAGTTACCAATATCTACAGAAAACTCGTGCGCAGACACAGCACCCCTTATGCTACGAGGGCGTCGTAAAGGTGGTGGTACGCGAGGGGCAAGTTCCCTTGAACACCTGCCGCTGCGGTACCTATAGAAAAGAGATAAAGCACCAACATCGCGCCGCAAAGATAGGGGATCAAGTGAACTGGAAAGTACAGAACAGTTTATAAGCCTTTTGGCTTTTGACTCGACCCTGTCCAAAAGCCGGGTGAAACCAGAGCCCCCTTAGATATGAGAACAGTACTCCATACAAGGGCGGATGAGACCCTTGTATAGCTGGAGTAACTGAAATGAGGAAAAAAAATCTCGCAGTCTAAACAGAACTCCCAGTTTCTTTGAAGCCGCCTTAGCAACCGTTGTGATGTGAGGTTTCCAAGACATTTTTTTTGTTTATGTTAAGGCCAAGGATGTTTATATTGTCAACAGGAGAGACGAGAGAACCGTCGAAAGAGATAGGAAAGTTAGAAGGTGTTTTAGAGAGGGAGATTTTTAGATGTTGAGTTTTTAAAGAATTGGGATATATTTCTAGTCATTTATATAATAATGATTTTTTGTGGTTTTATTAACTGGTCTCCATTACTCGATCTTTTCATTCTTCAAATCGGCAAATTATGTTCAGAGCTCCTTCAACCACCCTTTCAGTTTCCTGTCTTCTCATTTCCGATCTAACCTTTTTGATTTATCTTACTTCTTTTTATATTTATAACATCTTGTATAAGTGACATCTAAGTTATAATAATAATATATAATATATAATATATAATATATAATATATAATATATAATATATTAATATATAATATATAAATATATTATTTTATAGAGTAAAATTTTAGCTATGTATAATTCTTAAAATTATATTATATAATATATTATATATTATTTTATTATTTATTAATATAAAAATATTAATATAATATATAATATATAATATATAATATATAATATATAATATATAATATATAATATATAATATATAATATATAATATATAATATATAATATATTATATATTATATATTATATATTATATATTATATATTATATATTATATATATATATTATATATTATATTATTTATAATATAATATAATAAATATCAAAGAAAATGAATAATATTTAACATTTATACATTATACATTATACATTATACATTATACATTATACATTATACATTATACATTATACATTATACATTATATATAATATATAATATATAATATATAATATATAATATATAATATATAATATATATTATATATTATATATTATATATTATATATTATATATTATATATTATATATTATATATTATATAATAATATAATTTAATATAATATAATATAATATAATA
The DNA here is from genome assembly GCA_015478945.1 of Trachelipus rathkii. Lineage (NCBI taxonomy): Eukaryota > Metazoa > Arthropoda > Malacostraca > Isopoda > Trachelipodidae > Trachelipus > Trachelipus rathkii. The sequence goes on from JABUQX010069107.1 coordinate 9,900, forward strand.
TAATATAATATAATATAATAATCTTTGTGATTATTCACTTTCAAATTACCAAAGAATTTTGAGTTGATTTAAAAAATTAATAATAATATACCTTACTTTTT
>JABUQX010069107.1:15000-36077 GCA_015478945.1 Trachelipus rathkii
TTAAAATATTTTTTTAGAAATAAATTAAGATCTTGTACAACGTTTCCTTTTCCTTGATTGTTTTTTCTTTTTCTTTTCTTTCTATTAATTTTAACTGTAAGACCTATCAATTTCTATCAATTTTAACTGTAAAAATCATAATATTTCTTTGCGGGTCGCCTTGGAAAAAATGGCAGACAGGTAGGTTCGAGGGGAGCATGTTAAGAAACACTATAGCAAAATATTTCCTTCATTTGAAATGCTATTCCGCATTAGCAGTTCCAAAATTAATTTATTTAAAATCTAATCTTTTTTCTTTGGTTGATTTTGATAAAAATTAATGTCTTGACACTTATATACCTAGCGAGTCCATGACTTGAAACTAAAGTTACTAAATTTTTCTATTTTTCCTCTAAAGTTCTTTTCCTCCAGGAAATTTTGGAATCCCTCATTATCTCTTTTTCTTCCACAAGCTCATAGTCCACCTTTGTCAAGTTCTTTTCCGTTTCATTCTCTGATATCATAAAATTTTTGCCTTTTCTAATAAGGCTCCTCCAATTGTTGACCTTCAGTATTTCATCTTCCAATCCCTCCATGTATGCTTTCTTTTGTTACTTTAACTACACTGGTTCAAAAATTGGTTTAAACATTGATCTAATCTAAGCTACAACCGACAAATCTTTTAATTGAAATGAACATAAAAGAAACTCATTCGCTAAATATTCGCACACGATTTAGTAACCATGGAGTTTGCTTAATAATTATTAAACTTATCCCTCGATAGTTAGAATCTTGGATCTTTAGATATCATAATTAAGGCAGGTCTTAATCGATCTGATTTTTTTTTTACAGATAAACACCAACGCTCACGGGCAGACTACTAATCAGCACATTTCCTGGCAATCTTCATCCACCTCAAAACATATATTTTTTTCTTCTTTAATAAGTTTCCCATTTATTCCATTCACACTTTCAGACTTTAAAATGCAAATTTTTCCACATTTACTTATTTCTCTATTTCTATTAAGTAAACTTTTTTTCGAACTAATTTACTATATTCACAATATATTTTCTTGCTTTCTAAAATGTTTCCATTTTCATTTCACTTCCAAATTTTTCTGTGTCAACTCTCCGTTAAACCTCGCATTTCCCTAACTAATATGTATTCATTTTAATTGTTCTCTTCAACACCTCCCAAGACCACGTTTTCCTATTTTTTTTTCTTTCTATAAATCGCAATTCTTCTTCCAAATCTCTTCCCTTTTCGACATCATTCCTCACTTTAATTTCGTAGCCCTTTTTTTTAAACTTTAACTATTTTTTACTAATTTTAACTATTCCTTATCTAGTTGCTTTCAATACTTCTCCTTTAATCAGCAGCCTCCCTTTTCACTAAAAACGTTCTTTTCTTTTCACTTGATTCTTGCAAATATTTCTGAAGTTCGAAATTACACCTTCTCTTCCTTCTCCCAACTCCTTTCACTAATCATGAAACTATATACCTCTCTTTTTAATACGCTATACTCATTCAAGATTATTTCTTTTCCTCTTTATATGGCTTTTTGGAATCTCAATTTGGCAATCCTCTTTTATAAAATGATGTAAAGATTTCTCCCATTTCTTCATTTTATTTGCAATTTACTCTGAAAGGGCAACAGTTAAAACATCAGCGGAACATCGATGTCATTTATTAATTACTCATATTATCATATCACATATTTCTCCTATTATAACTATATAGAGAAGTTAATCTAAGTACGTATAAATACTTACAGTACATATAATATTACTAATGCTACTATAATCAGCTCGCGCGTATACTCATTAGTTTATATATTAGATCAGAGAGCAGAGAGAGAGGAGAGAGAGGAGCAAGAAGGATAGAAAACGAGAGAAGTAGAGAGAGTAGGAGTAGAAGAGAAGTTGCTAGAAGCGACGGATTACAATAATAAAATGTGCTTAGCAAACTAATTAAATATCAGAAAATAACTAATTCCATTATATCAGAACATTTTCTTTTCAAAAGAAAATTATTAAAACCTTATAAAATAACATGCTACCCCATACACAGCCAAAAACTCACACCTATCCGCCCGAAGAAAACCAAGGCCTGCTCTAAACCTCACATAACTCCCTCTTCGCATTTCCACTATCCCTTACCCTCACATCCAAATTGGCACACACCCTGTCACAATCCAACCAAACCCAAAACACAGTATGGCCCGCGCAATCCGCTCCTCACACCCACAGCAAATTATATAAATTCAGAGTGAGGATTACAAATGGAACTATATTACACAGACCGTTTCTGCAGACTTTCTCAAAAAGCCCATGAAAGTGTAGAAATGAAGAGGATAAAGTTCTTAATAAACTTTTATCAAGGGAAGATTATAAGCAAAAGATAACAAAATACTAAGAATTAAAAGTTTAAAATGAAAATTACTTACAAATACGTAAAATATGTTTTTTAAATTATAGGATGTATAATTCTCTATAAAAGAGGACTTTCTTTCTTTAGTTTTTGGACGAATGCTATATAGGGGTCCTTCCTATTTTTCTCAATGTTTTTCGGCGGATACAATTGTTTTTTTCTCACTTATAATGATATATTAATAATATTATGAAATTATCTCTGGAAAAAAATATATATATTAATTTATATATCATTTTTATATATATATAAATATATATACTATGTATATATATAATATAATGTATAATATATAATAGTTCATCTTCCGTCTTTCTCTGTTATTCTTTCATTTAGTGCTAGCTATTTATCGTGGATGCCCTGGGACGCAGTGGCATTTTGTTTCCATTTTATTTTGTTCATTTTTTTCTTAGTTTTAAATAATCTCCTTTAATAGGTATTGTTACTTCCTCTTTTCGAGATAAATAAATAAACAATAAAAATGTTGATATTAATAATCCATAAGGTAATTAAAACTTTTTTTTATTGTAGTTGTTATATATGTGACAAATGCAAGACTAACTCTCAGGATTTTCGAAAAAAAAGGTAAACCATTTTTGCATTAATTAAAAAAGAAAATGAAAAGAAAAGACTTTATTTGGGCAACTCTGAAAAGACTTTATTGGCAACTCTGAAACTATATAAAAAGAAAGAGAAAGCAAATGATGATATGATTATTTAATTTATGCGCGCAAAATACTTCCGATTTCCAGTTGAAACTTTTTTCTATTATAATTCACAGTGGATAATCAAATTAATTATCAAGCGCATTATATTATATATTATAATATTATATATATATATATATATATATATTATAATAATATATATATATATAAATGTTATAATATATTATATTATATATATATATATATTATATATATATAGGCACTTATCCTTTAAAAGGAAGTTACATAAAGTGGCATAATATCGACAATTGCGGAATTCAGCTGAATCAGCCAGCAGGGTCACGTGTTAGCTAAAACTCCAATAGAAAGATCTCGAAAGTTTCACAAGTTGCTTTTTTTTTTCATGATTATTTTTATATGTTAATTTTAAAAAAGAAATTTTTTTACTATATTTTTAAGGGGCTCGAGCGACGGAGGACAGGGGGGAACGAAGTTCCCCCCGTCGTCCCGCGGTAGGCCGAGAAAATTAGGTTTTCAAACTTTGCTATTTTTGGTCCGGGGGTATTCCTTCAGTTAAAAAAAAAAAAAAAAAATTCCATTTGGCAACCTTTGTCGCACTATTGCCTTGAAATAATCGAATAAAAAATCGATTACATCGTTTCGTTCGATATACTATGGTTAACTACCTTTTAAGGTAGTTCCTATTTTATATATTAATATAATATATTAAATATATATATATATTATATAGTATATATAATTATAAATTAATAAATATTGTTACAATTACCATATATATATATATTAATATATATAATATGTTGTGTGTGTGTGTTGTGTGGTGTGTGGTAATTTTTAACCTTTGCCTAGATTCAGAGTTAGTATATGCAAATAAATTGAAGAGCCACAGATAGAATCCTTTAACAGTTGTAAAAAAGAGGAGAGCAATCGGGTTTTGGGCATATATGATCCGGAGAAACTGAATACCTCAGAGGAGTAATATGACGGAATTTTAGACAGAAGTAGGTTCGTGTTGTTGGAAAAGAGAAGTTGAAAATGGAAAGAAAGGTGATCGAGAAACTGCAATTCGAAATGAATCTGCGAAGAATAGTAAAAAGGAACGCCTTAGTAGAAAAGGAGACTGCGATTGAAGGAGAAGTATTGATGAGCAACTACATATAGTCGAATATTTAAATTTACAGTTAAAAATGGTTAAGAAATATTTAATAAAAAGGAGACAAAAGGTAAAGCGAAGAGGGGGGTCGAAAGGAGGAAAGACGTAGAAGAAGAATTGCAGATTATAAAGAAAAAAAAAAGGTAACTTGGTGTCTTGGGGTTGAAGGGTACAATTAAAATGAATACATATTGGTTAGGGAAATGCGAAGAAAATTTGGAAGTAAAATGAAAATGAAAACATTTTGGAAAGCAGGAAAATGTATCATGAATATAGTTAGTTAGTTAGTTCGAAAAAAAGTTTACTTAATAGAAATAGAGAAGGAACTAAAGTGAAAAATGTGCAATTATCTAAAGTAGTTCTTGGCAACTCGAAATAGGAATGGGAAACTTAATGTAAAGAAGAAAAAAAAATATGTTTTGAGGTGGAAAGAAGATTGCCAGGAAATGTGCTGATTAGAGTTCTCAGATCGATTAAGACCTGCCTTAATTCAGATGTCTAAAGATCCAAGACTCTAATATATTCTCTTAAACCCAACTCCGAGGGATAATAAGTTGTTATTAATGTCATGTGCGAATATTTAGGCGAATGAGTATTCTTTCATGTTCATTTCAATTAAAAGATTTGTTGATTGTAGCTCAATGTTTAATAAAAATATCTGAGCCAGTATAGTTAATTAAAATAATAAAAGAAAGCATGTAAAGGCCAGAAGCATGACTTGAGTAAGGTCAACAACTAGAGGGAGCATAGGTAGAAAAGGCAAAAATCTTATGATATCAGAGAATGAAACGGAAAAAAACTTGACTAAGGTGGACTATGAACTTGTGGAAGAAAAGGAGGTAATGAGGGATTCCAAAATTTCTTGGAGGAAAAGAACTTTAGAGGAAAAAGAGAAAAATTTAGTAACTTTAATTCCAAGTCATGGACTCGCCAGATATACGACTGTCAGACATTAATTTTTAACCAAATTCAACCAAAAGAGAAATAGAATTAGATTTTACATAAATTAGTTTTTGGATACTGGACTAAATGCAGAGGTAAAAACTTTTACAAATGAAGGAAAATTATTTGTGTTAATATTGTGGATTTCTTAGACATGGCGCCCTCGAACCGTCTTTCCGGGCCATTTTTTCATATTGGTGGCCTCGTAAAGAAATATTATGATCTTTTACAGTTAAAATTGATAGAAAGAAAAAAACTACGAAAGATGTACACAAAATTCTTAATTATTAAAATCTATTATATATATCAATAATTATATATATTAATATATATATATATTATATATATATTATATATATATAATAATATATATATATATCTAATACTATATATAATAATATTTATATATATATATATATAGGTATTTCTATGATGTTATATAATATAATATATATAAATAGATATATGTATATATATGGTTGAAGGTTATTTCGTAAATATACGTTTAATAGTAAATGAAACTTATATATTTTTTTGAGAAATTTAATTTTTTATCCTTTTTTTTTTTGTAAAAATAAAAGCACGAAAAAAAGAAGAATTATATTTCTGAAAAAATGAGCTTCTCATATGATATATATATATAATATATTATAAATTATTATATTACTATATTATAATATATATATAATATATAATATATTATTATATATATACTATATAATATATTATTATAATCATATTATATATATATATTAATATATATATATAATTATATAATATTATATATATATATTTATAATATAATATATATATATATATACTAATATATATAATATATAACGGAAGAGTTACTTAACGCCCACACGGGAACGGGAGCTCGGATAAAAAAAATTTTTCCACAGGTAGCATCTTATGATACATAAATAGATGTTCAAGGTCGAATGAAATTTTTTTTTTTTTTTTTTTTTTTTTTTTTTTTTTTTTTTACCTGTTCTAGGGCAAAATTATATATATATTTTGTATAAGTATTACACGGCAATGTAGGGGGCTCGAGCCGACGGGGAACGAGGGGGGGACGTTTCATACCGCGGAGGGGATGGTCGGAGGAACCCGCGCGCCAAATCCAAAGAAGCGGGGTTCCGGAGACCCTCCCCGGAGGGGGGAATAGTCCTACCCCCAGCTCGGCCAGGCGAGAGACCCCGCTCCTACCATCGGCGCGTATACCCTCGGGGTATTCTTCTCAATTACATTTTCCTCTCCTAACACCATTTTACCAGCCTTATAGAAATTAATACGATATATATTGTGTTTTTGAGATATATTGTTTCTTTCTCTTCATTGTCTTTCTCGTCTTTTTTCCTCTTCAATTTCGAGACCTAACGTCTAATTATGTATCATAGAGGCACTTGAAAATTTCATTTATTGATATAAAGAGTGTGGCGTTAATTAAACTTTTTACCATAATAATATAATATACTACATAGTATATATATTAAAATAATTTATATATATAACATATAATATATATATAATATATATATAAAAAAAATTATATAAATAAAAATAATATAAATATATAATAATATATAGTTACATATATACTATAATATAGTATATATCTATATATATATTATATCTATAAACTCACTATACTGTTTATATAGGTAATATATTATACATATATATACTACATACCTATATATATATATATATATATTATCTACCCATATATATATATCTTATGAGAATACTATATTATATATATTAATACTATATATATATACTATAACTACCATAACTACCACTCTACACATATATAATTATATATATACCTAATTATAATAACTATATAATAAAATAACTATTATATATAACTTATTAATATAACCACATACCTACCATACTACTAGTATATAAGTTATATATATTATATATTACATTATATATATAGGTGATATTTGGTTTAAAACCAAACTATCATAGAATAATTAACTACAAAAGCTACAGAGAAGAAAAATAAAAAATATAGAATTTTGGTTAGGAAATTAAAAAAAAAATAAATAAAATAATAAAGCTAAATTTTGCTATTTTATTTATAGGAATCTTTATTAATACTATATAACATATAACATACATATATAATAGTATATTATATAATAATTTATATATAATATATACTATACTACTTATATATTATAATATACATATATAATTATAATATAATATAATATCATATATATATCTAATATATTATTTGTAAAGGTATTAAATCGGAATGTAGGAGGGCTCGATTCGACGGTGGAAACAGGCGAATGGACGTTTCCATAACCCCGTAGGGGAGGGGGCGGAGAACCCCCGCGACACCCCCAAATACCAAAGAGGGGGTTCCGGAACTGCCTCCCCGAGGGGGAATTAGTACTACCCGTAGTCTCCTCGGAGGCGCGAGAGAGACCCGACTCTGTCATCGGTGGCGGGTATATCCTTCGGGGTATTCTTTAAAATATAAGAAAAGGTCTATAATATAGAACATAACAAAGGTACATGTAAATAGCTTTTCGATGCATTAAGTACATAATTTTTATTTTATTTTTTTATTATCTAAATTAGCATAAACTATTTTTACAAGATTCAACAATGAAAATCATTATTATGTGTACTGTATCTGTATGTTTTTTATAATTATAATTTCTTTTTGTCCTCGCCCTTAAAATTTTCGGACCAGCTCTTCCAGCATGACTATTCTTTTTCTTGTAGCTATGTACGACTAAGTCTTCTTGAGACTTGAGTTGTTGGCCATTAATAAAACAATTTTCATCCTAATTTTAAGCTTTACAAACTTTATTCCATAAAGTCATACGCATACGCTAAACATTCGTTCAGATTCAAAATCCAGGAGGCAGCGTACCGCTACACCTTTTTTACCTCTTTTCATTTTATTACAAAAATTTTTTTTCCAAAATGAAATCGTAAATTATTTATTCAACAGAATGATTAGTAATCAGTTTCGTAAGTTGCGACACACGTTCTACGACTTTTGACTCTTATATATCACTATATGATATAATATCTATGATATATATATATATATAAATACTACCATAAATATAATTATATATTTAAACAATATACATATATATATATATATAATAAAAGGCTAATAATTATATTTCAATTAAATAAAAATTTTTTCTCAATAGCATATCTAAAAACTCATAAGCTAACAAGGGATAGGAATAACTTGCTGGACATGGCTTGGTCATATATCTCTCAAGCGTGAATATAATAATAAAAAAAATATAAAAAAATAAGAAAAATAATTCTGTTTTAATGATGTTGAAAAATTTTATTAGGAAATTAAATAAAAATAAATATAATAAAATAATTAATTGGCTATTTTTTTTTTTAAGGAGCAGGGGACATAATATAATTATAATATATATATTTCATTATACCTATATACTATATATATACCTATATATATATATTATATTACTATTATTACTATATATATATAGTATAATTTATATATCTAAATTATATATTATATATATAATATATATATATATACAAATTTATTTAGGTAAGGATTCACACGGCAAAATGTCAGGGCGCGAGACCGAAAGATATATAGGGGTCGAGAGGAAAAAATTTCCATAGATATAAATTAATTTTTAAGAAAACTAAAGTGCGGATATATATATTAGAAAAACAAAAATAAAACAATTTAATAAAAATCTATTTATTTTCACGAGTAACCATAAAAGGTCTCTAAATAGGCTCTCTAATCATATTGCTATAATTATTAACAATAATTTTTTTAATTTTTTTTTATTTTTTACATTTCTACTAAAATTTTCCACTGTATCCAAAAATGTAATTCTTTTTTTGGTGTTGCTATTGTAGTTTTTTGAGATTTTTTTTGATTTAACAAAGTTTCCCTGCCTAAAATTGGACCAGCATTCCAGAATGTATTCCTTTTCCTGCAGCTATATAATTTTTTTTGAGTAATATGGAATGGAATTGGAGAAATTTTTGCTGTTAATGAGAATAAATGCTTTTCCTATTTATATATATATATATATAAATATTATATATATATTAATATATATTATATAATATATATATATATATATTATATATATTATATATATATATATATATATGTATTTATAATTATATAATTATTATATTATATGAACCGTTTTGAGAGCGTAGACAGAATCAGAAAGGAAACGTTTCATTAGCCCTAATAAGGGTGTATAAGTAAAATGAAGCACCAGCCTTCTCATTAATTATAATTATATGAATATAGTATGTCACCTTCTATGAGAATCTTTATATAAATATTTAATGCACTCATTCGATTTAAATCTTGAACTAAATCTTAATGGTCGTAGGCAATAAAATATATTTAAGGAAAATCCGTGCTAAAAAAGGGTTTTTAAGGAGATATATATTTTTAAATTCATTCTCTTTGGTTGGTGATAATTTTCATTTGCGTGGTTCGATATATTTCCTTTAACATCTTTCTTTTATTTATTATTTCTGCAGTGTCAGAGAGCTTTCTTTTTTCATACCCGTCTTTCATCCTCCAAACCAAGTGGCGTAAGCGGGTGTGGGGGGTATTGGGCGACTACAGCTCCCACAGAAATTATGATGAAATCAAAATTTTTATTATTTTTTTTTCAAATAAAAGCAATGAAAAATGGGAAAAAAACTGTACTCTGGAAGATCCAGTCCCCACCAGCATCCCCACCCCTACCCCGAAAAAATCCCTCCGCTGAAAAACTTGCGAACGGCAGTGTTCAGGCCCCTTATCAAGAAAAACAGCGATTCTTAATTCTTAATCAAGAAAAGAGGAAATGACAACACCTAAGGAAAGAGATGGGTTAAAACTAGTAAAAAAATGAACAGAAATGAAGAGTAGATAACGGAAGAATAAAGAGAATGCGAATATATATATATATATATATATATATATATATATATATATTATATTAAATATTTTCTTATATTATATAATATATATATATATAATTATATAAATAATATATATTATATATCTATATATATATATATATGGACATTATAAGTGGTCTGACTCGTTAATGATTAGGCTAGTTATTTAGGTTAGTTTGGGTTAGGTTAGGTAATTAGTTAGTTAGTCTGTTAAGGTTAGTTTACCCCAAAATTTAATGTATTTTAAAATTATTAAATAACGTACGTTAAAATTATTAGTAAGATCCTGGAGTCCACAATTATAAAAGACCTATTATATTATATATAAATATATATATATATATTATATATAATAATATATATATTTATAATATATATATATATATATATATATATTATATATATATATATATATATATATACTGAGAAAAAAACATTGCCGAAAAAGAGGAAAAATAGAGACCCATATAGAAATCGTCAAAAGGCAAGAAAGAAGTCGAGTTGAATTATAGGATTCATAATGCTTACATAAAACATATTTATAGATCTTTCCTTAATGTCTCTTTGGCTTCTTCTTCCTCTTATATATTTTGCTTAGTAGTATCTCATGATCTATTGTAACAAAGAGATCGTTCTGAGCCTTCTACATAATGGGCTTTTTGAAGGTCTGGCAGAAGAGGTCTTCCTGTAATAAGAGTTTGCCATTTTTAATCTCATTGCATTTTTTGCCGATATTTACATGACGCTTTTGGTTGCGTTTATTTCGTTTTATGAGTTTTTTGAGGAAAACTAATATTGTTTGGTTTAAATTTTTCTATCAGGATTCTTAAGTGAAGAAGCAAGTTATTAAAAATGATAGGATAAATAAATAAATAACGTTATTTTTATATATTAATTGTTCTTTAAACATATTATTAATACATTCTTCTCTCTCTCTCTCTCTCTTCTCTCTCTCTCTCTTCTTATCTATATATATATATATATATATAATATATATATAATCAATATATATTTATTAAAATCTATATATATATATAATTATATATATATATATAATATATATATATATATATATATATATATAGATGTGTGTGTGTATGTGTGTATTTTTAGCCTGTTGCCTAATTCAGAGATAGTATGCAAATAAAATGAAGAGCACAGAAGAATCTTTAATCATTTTAAAAAACGAGAATTGCCAAATTGGAATTCCAAAAGCATATAAAAAAAGAAGAGACTCAATACTCTTTTGAGCATATGACGATATTTTAGAAAGAAGAGGTCGTTTGTGAATGAGTGAAAGAGAGTTGGGAAGAATGGAAGAGAAGAAGGGTAATCGAAACTCTCAAAGGATATTTGCGAAGAATAATGAAAAGAAAAAGAAAGCTTAGTGAAAAGGAGGCTGCGATTAAAGGAGAAGTATTGATAAGCTACTAGGTCAGCGAATAGTTAAAATTAGTTAAAAATAGTTAAAATTTAAATAAAAGGGCTACGAAATTTAAGTGAGGAGGAATGTCGAAAGGAGGAGAGATTTGGAGGAAGAGAAATTGCAGATTTATAAAAAGAAAAAAAATAGGTAAACGTGGTGTCTTGGGAGGTGTTAAAGAGAACAATTAAAATAAATACATATTGGTTAGGGAAATGCGAAGTTTAATGAAGAGTTGACACAGGAAAATTTGGGAGGGAAACGAAAATGGAAACATTTTAGAGAGCAGGAAAATATATTGTGAATATAATAAGTTAGTTCGAAAAAAAGTTTACTTAATAAAAATTGAAGGAAGTAAATGTGGAAAAATTTGCATTTTAAAGTCTGAAAGTGTGAATGGAATAAATGGGAAACTTATTAAAGAAGAAAAAAATATATGTTTTGAGGTGGAAAGAAGATTGGCAGGAAATGTGTTAATTATGGGTCTACCCGTGAGCGGTGGAGTTTATCTGTTAAAAAAGAAAAAAAAAAAAAAAAAAAAATCTTAGATCGATTAAGACCTGCCTTAATTCAGATGTCTAAAGATCCAAGACTCTCATATATTGCTCTAATCATCGAGGGATAAGTTGTTACTAAATCATTTGCGAATGTTTAGCGAATGAGTTTCTTTTATGTTCATTTGAATTAAAAGATTTGTTGATTGTAGCTCAATGTTTAAAAAAATATTTGAACCAGTATAGTTAATTAAAGTAATAAAAGAAAGCATATATGGAAGGCTTGGAAGATGAAATACGTAAGGGCAACAATTAGAGGGAGCGTAGTTAGAAAAGGCAAAAAAAACTTATGATATCAGGGAATGAAACGGAAAGGAACTTGACTAAGGTGGATTTTGAACTTGTGGAAGAAAATTAGGTAATGAGGGATTCCAAAATTTCTTAGAAGAAAGGAACTTTAGAGGAAAAAATAGAAAAATTTAGCAACTTTAGTTTCAAGTCATGGACTCGTCTGGTATATGAGTGTCAGACATTAATTTTTACCAAATTCAAATAAAGAGAAAAGATTAGATTTTAAATAAATTCATTTTGATACTGCTAATGCGGGATAGCATTTCAATTGAAAGAAATAATTTGCTACAGTGTTCCTTAACATGCACCCATCTAACCCTTCTGTCCGCCGTTTTTTCCAAGGCGACCCGCAAAGAAATATTACGATCTTTTACAGTTAAAAGAGATAGAATGAACGAAAAAACTATGAAAGAAAAGAAAACGTTGTACAAAATCTTATTTATTTCTAAAAATATCTTAATTAAAAAATTAATGAATTAATATATATCTATATATTATACTATTTATATATATATATATATATTATATATATATATAATATTATAATATTATATATTATATATTTATATATAATATATTAATAAATAATATATAATATATATAATATATTATTATATATTATATATAAGAGGTGGGTCACGCTCATTTAGGGGATCGGTCGCTAGAGACTCGGACCTGAGAGAGCGGTAGTCCGCTGGCACTCCGCACCTATTACAGACCATCAAACTCCGTATCGCAAGTCGCCGTCGCACGTCGCGCTACGTCCGCAAAGTCTCTACCACATAATAATGTAGCGAACTTCTTAAAGTTTAAACATATTACTACTATTAATATGAACTATTCCTTTTTACAAAAAAAAAGAAGGGAATTTATTTATAATTATATAAAAATTATGATATATTACAAATCTCAAAAGATCTTTCCTTCTTCCTCCTCAACTGTCTTCGTCAGAACGAGATACATATTACTTTCAAAAAGATTAGCTGCTCAAAAAATAAAAGTTAAGGCTGACTCTTTGCCCTCAAAATATCCCACCAGTACTATTCGCTTCATATCCAACACAGCAGAACTAGGGGAGTGTTATATATGATATTTATGGAACAGTTATACAATTCTGCCTATGCTGAAAGGGAAAGATTCCTAGGTGAGAGAGTGCTGGGTGTTTCACTTCCAGCAGCCATGGCTAAGCTTTAAGTCCTCACCAAACATTCTCTGCTCCCTTACTGGAATTTTTGAACCAGCTGTTCACCCATAGAAGGTCTATTCGTCAGTTTAGTAGAACATGAAAGCTCGAGCCTGCAGAGTCGATGCTAAGCTAATATCAGCTCGGTAGCTATATTAATATATATGATAATAATAATAAATGATAATATATATAAGATAATAATATTAAAAATATATAATATTTAATAAAAAAGTACAGTTATATTATATGTATATAGATATGATGCTAAGTGATACATGAATTATCATAATATATTATCAATTACTGTGTAAAGAAAATTTAATATATATAATATATCTATATAATAATAATAATAGTTATTTTATAATAATATATAGATATATATAAATTATATTATATATATATAATATATATGAATATATACGTAATATATTTATATAATATAATATATATAATATAATTATTTAATCAACGATGTGTAAATCCAAATATTATATATATATATATATATTAATTAGTAATATTATTAATATTGTATGATATACTAGTATTATAATATAATCGTATAAATATCGCATAGTACTAAATATAATTATTATAGTTTGAGTTATACCAGCAATCCGATATAAGATATTCCTAATATGTTATGAGCATATAAATATATATTAAGTTTAAAGTATATAGAAGAGGGTAATGCCATTACTCTAGTAACAATTATAAAATGTAATTATTATATATGGTACATTAAAAGGAAGTTGATATTGGTTTTGGAGAAGTTTATTTATTAAAAAACAATAAGTCCTAGACTAAAAGTATATAATAATTAGTTAATAACTTAAAATAAAAATAAATTTTCTTTATTATAACAATAAGAATTCCTTGAATAAGTAAACTATATTTCATTTTTCAAAAAGGTGCGGTACAAAAGAGCGGAAACTTTTTTTGATCAACGTGCAAGTCCGCTAATTTTCCTGACGATCCGCACTCCGCTAGCCGCACTAGTTCTGAGTAGCCGCTCGGAGCGGACAGCGGACTAGCGGACAAAGAGCGGAAGTGCCGACCTCGATTTATTATATTAATATATATATTTATTATATTTTATATTATAATTTTAAATATATATATATAAAATAATACTATTAAATATAACCATGCTATTTTATAATATATATCATATATATATATATATATATATATATATATATATATATATATATATATATATATGAGCCTTTTGAGAAGCGTAGAGTCAGAACTCAGAATGGAAGTTTCATTAAGTTCTACATAACGATGCTTATATAAGTAAAATGAAGCACCAGCCTTCTCATTAATTATAATTATATGAATATAATATGTTTTCCTTCTCTCCTAATAATAGAAGACCCTAAATGAGAATCTTTATATAAATATTTAATTAACTCAATGGTTTTAAATCTTGATCTAAGTCTTGGCGGTCATCGGCAACAAAAGATATTTAAAAGAGGTCTGTGTTAAAAAAGAAAAAAAAAGTTTTTAAAGGAGATATATATTTTTAAACTCTTTCTCTTTGGGTGATGATAATTTTCATTTGCATCGCTCGACATATTTCTTTTAACATCTTTCTTTTATTTATTATTTCTGCAGATGTCAGAGGGCTTTTTCTTTTCATGTTCGTCTTTCATCCTCCAAGCCCAATGGCGTAAGCAGGGGTTAGGGTATTGGGGGCTATAGCCCCCCACCGAAATTTTGATGAAATCAAAATTTTTATCAAATTTTTCAAATAAAAACAATGAAAAATGGGAAAAAACGGAAAAAAACTACTCTGGAAGATCCAGTCCCCACCAGCATCCCCAACCCGAAAAAAACCTCTACTAAAAAACCTGCGAACGGAAGTGTTCAGGTCCCTTATCAAGAAGAACAGCGTTTCTTAATTCTTAATCTAGAAAAGAGGCAATAACAACACCTAAGGAAAAAGAATGAACAAAAATGAGGAGTAGATAACAACGGAAGAATAAAGAGAAGACGAAGACATATAATACAATATATATATATATATAATATATATATATATCTTATATATAATATATAATTATATATATAATAATGTTATATATAAATATAAATATATAATATATATAATTATTATAATTTATTAAAGATATATATGATAACATGAGAAAAAAAAACAATAATTGCCGCAAGATCAAATAGAAAAATATAGAGAACCACAAAATTATGATCGCGATAAAAGAAGAAAGAAAGCTCAGGAATGATTATAGGATTATAAATGCATTGGCACTTAAAGCCATATTTATAGGTCTCTCCGTTAATGTCTCTTGGTCTGTCATTCTTCGCATCATGAGTTATTTGGAGCTTAAAACGTCTTCGAATGATGTGGAAGGAAGATGCAGATATCTGAAGCTTCTAACCAGAATGGCTTTTTGGAGGTCTGTGAGCATGAGAAGGTCTATATCGGTAAATGATACGAGTATTATCGCCATTTTTAATCTCATTGCATTTTTTTGCCGAAGTCTACATAGAGGTTTTGGAATGTTATTATGAGCTTGCTTATGAGAAGAGTTGTTAGTACAGAATTTGGTTTTTCACAGGGTGTTGTGGCTATATATTTATGATTTCTGTTTATGGTATTGTTAGTTGATTAAGATTTTAAAAGAATAAGAATGTTACCTCAATAAACATAATGAATAACGTTAATATGAAATATTAACTTTTTCTTTAAACTATTAATGATGTGCTATAGTCTCCGACACACAACATCACACACCACACATATAATATGAATATATATGATATTACTATATAATATAATATATAATATATACATGTATATATATATATATTATATGATATATCTAATATATATCTATATAGTAAAGATAATTATTAATATTTCAAAATAACTATATATATATATATATTTATATATGCTAACTATAATTGATTCTTAAATCTCGATTTCACGAGTAGAAATAGTAATTCTTCGTCCTTCTCCACATTTCTCAAGCTTAATTATAACTAATATTGTTTAATTATAAAAATACCATGAGTAATAAATGAGATATGTGCGAACTGTACTTATACTTATTATAATAATATATATATATATTATATAATATTATAATATATATATTATAATATATATAATATATATATATATATAATTAATAATTAAATACTTAATATATATACCAATTAGTATAATATATAGTTATTAATTAAATACTATATTATATAAATTTATTAGCGGCTGTAGAATGGATTATCTTTAAATGAGTGAGGCGATATAGCAATTTTGTTTGTTAAACCGGGAAAAAAGTATATTGATGTCATGAATGTATACTGATGATAAACGGGTATATAATATTGATAATATACTATATAGGGAATATATATATATATATATATAGTATCTAAAATCATGGTAGCTGGTTTTGGATTCCGCTACACTATATTTCTACCCTAGAAATGATCATGAAAACCACCACGAATTAAGGACAAGTGCGCATTTGCTCTGAGTCAAGTGTTTAAGGCACAGCCCAGGTATGGGACGCAGGACTCATGATGATTAATATATATATTATATATATATATATTATAATATATATATATATAATATATATATAATATATTATATTATTATATTATTATATATATATAATAATATAATATAATATATATTAAAATATATATATAATATATATATATTATATATATTATATATATTATATATTATATATATATAATATAATTAGTATAGCCTCTGTTCTCTAATTCAATCTTAGACTCTAGCAATCTTCTCCTTCTTCTCTCTCTGGTTCCCATGCCTTTACCTGTAATTTCAATTATTTGATCGCGTGCATGGTTCCTGAAATCCTATAATTAGAGGCGAGTGAGCAAGGATGGTCATTGCTCCTAATGTTTATGAGGATGTGCTTCTGCGTGGCACGCCTCGATCGTTCAAAAAACTAATTCTAAATTCCAACGTACAATTAGTATTTTCCCAGTGTTAAGAAGAGAGCATGATGCCAATAAACCTATTTCCAGAAGAAAGTATAGTGCCCATCTGAATGTCTTCTGACAAGACGGGAGACCTAAAACGAGTTTCCTTGATAGTTATCTAAGATTTGGTAATCACGCTTTTCAACGTCGCATATCTTAAACTATCTTGAATCTCTATTCTACTTCCTCCAATGCGAGTGCGGCCTTTTCAGCGGGGCTGGAGGTCTACTGGTGATATACTGTAACACACAATCGATTAATTTTTCCGTCTTTAGTCGTCTAAGGGCGGTAAACCATGAAATCGGTTAAGATAGGGAACAGGTTATTTAATGTTCAGCAGCCAAGTAGTAAAATATATATATTATTTATATATATATAATATATGGTTAATAATTAAATATTATATATTAATAATATATAATAATATATATATATATCTAATATATATAATATAATAATTTTTATATTATTTCTTAATCATTGTTTACCTCTTAAATATATATGTTGCTTACATATATATACTACTGTATATATAATTTATTATATTATTATAATAATATAAAAATTATATATATATATATACTTATCATTTTTTAATTATAATGATCATGTAAATATATATATATAATAAAAAAGTTTAGATATAATATATATATATATATTTGTGTGTGTGTGTTGAAAATGGAAGGGTGTGTGTGAGAGAGAGAAGAGAGTGGTGTGATGAAACGTATATTTTAAAGAAAATATAATATATAAATTAACTTATTATTATTTTATAGTAACATTATATTCTCTTTTTGTCTCCAGTACATAAAACAAATATGATAAATATGAAATCAAAACAAAACTGTCAAAAAAATTGTCTGCAATAAAATGAGTTCATATTGATTGGGCTTTAGAGAAAAGTGGTATTAGTAGAGGAAAAAATCAATGAGATTGACATTTTCAGCACGAGTATTGGCTAGAGTACCATCGGTATGAAGGCCAGAACGGATCATCCTTTCCACATTTCATTCGGACGTTAAAGCTAAATTATAGAAGAAGAAGAAGCATGAGGACAATTAAGAGAACCTATAATCATCGCAATTTTGTCGAATTTTCAGCACTTCTCGATTTGAATAATTCATAACAAAATTCCTTTATATACAAGAGTGCCGGTCTATATTTGGGTCTCTTATTTTTCTCTTGCTCGGCAATTGTTTTTTTTTATTATTTTATAATATGTTATAATAATATAATATTATATTATATATTTATAATAAATATAATACTATATATAATTATTAAATATAATTATATATATATATACTGATATATACTCTTTCGGTCTTCTGTTAGTATAACTCTTGCGTTTTCTATCTTATCCTTCTTTTTTCGTTTTTTTGTCTGATGTCGAAGTATGTTATCTTATGAATTCCGAAAGACTTATCCATATAGGTGTTGTTATTTCTTTTTAGAGATTAAAGAATAGAATCGATTATCACTCTAGATAGAGGACTGAACACTGCACACGTATTTTTTTTTATTTAGAGTTTTTCTCGGGGGGGGGGGAGTAGCTGAATCTTCACAGAGTAACTGATGTTTCGGTTTTTACTCATTTTCATCATGCTTCTTTTTGGAAATTTGATAATTTTGATTTCATCAAAATTTAGGTGAGGCTGTAACCCTTAATACTCACGCCTCCTTACTTCCAACCAGGACTGAAGAATCAAGCCCGAACATGAAACGAGAAACCTATTTTTAAAAGAAAATCTAGCCGACACCCTTTGTTTATATAAAATTCATACCTCAATTAATTTTTGCCCATTAATGAAGAGGGAACTTCTCTTTTGACAAGCGTTTCTTAACATTTTCTTTATCATTGGCCCACTTTAAATATATTTTGTTGTTGCCTACCACCAAGACTTACCCCAATATTTAAAACCCTAAAGTACGTTATATATTTATTTAAAATGATTTTCTAATATTGGAGGAAAGGAAACGTATTATATTCATTTAATTATAATTAATGAGAAGGCTGGTGCTGCAATTCATACAAGCCATAGCGAAACCCCCCTTTGAAGACATAGCGGTCCACCAGAGGTTCGCGGATTACATGCTAAGAGGAGCTTCTCTATTTAATATCTCTCTAGAAATCAGCCGGAAACCATAGATGAATAATAATAATATTATTACACTGTGCCGAAACCTTTAACAATTTGCATTAGTACAAAAGTTCAGTAATTGGTTTTTGATTGATAGAAAGTTTTTGTTTTTGTTTTTTTTTTTATTTTATTTTCAAATTTTTTGTTTATTGTTTTTCATCTGTTAAACTTTAATCTATTTTTGCCGCCATATTTCATTGAGAAAATCGAAAGAATTTTCAAATTTAATTCTTAAGTGTTGGTATTCCTGAAAGAAGAAAATGTCCGGCTTGAGGTTGGGACAAATTTATGGCTATTTTGTTCTAAATCTTATCATTGTGTATATAAAATTATAAGTTA
Organism: Trachelipus rathkii; assembly: GCA_015478945.1. Classification (NCBI taxonomy): domain Eukaryota; kingdom Metazoa; phylum Arthropoda; class Malacostraca; order Isopoda; family Trachelipodidae; genus Trachelipus; species Trachelipus rathkii. The sequence goes on from JABUQX010069107.1 coordinate 35,090, forward strand.
TAGAAAATTTGCATTTCATTTAAGTAATTTAAAATAACATAGATTAAATTTAATCTATCGGTATTAATTTTTATATAATGGTTCAACTCTCATTTTTCCCTTGGTTGTTCTCCTAATAACATTTGGTCTGGTTTTTCACGGAATATATTATTGATACGCTTTCATGTGTTCCCTGCGGAAAACTGAATCTCTGTTTTATAGCTCGATCTCTATATATCCTATTGATTAAGTAATAATACTTATTCATTGAACTTACAAGAACAAAATGTTATTTTTTTTACTCCTACAAATTTGTTAAACCAGATTTTCTCTAGTAATTCACATGTTGTTAACAAGTCCAATATCGGATCCCGTACAATGTGGTGGATAAATTCTTTGACCCGGAAAAGGTCTTGCACTCGGACAGTTTCTTTGATCTATAGGACTTGATCACCGTACTGGTCATCACAAGAAAACACTCATAGCAGTATCACTAATACGTTAACCGTCATTTATATGATCTACGGAAATAATCGATCACAAGTGTCGTCGATCCCATAGTAACTGTTGAAACAAAGTGGAATACGAACAATACTCCAACCACCGTTCCCATGTTTGATTAATATAAGAGTCACTTAGTTGCCGGTCTTCACTTGCATTCGAAATATGCCAATAACATCCCATATAAGTTAGGTTATTTAATCCTGCTGTTAACGTTTACTGACTCAATATAGTCTGATTCGTTTCGTTCCATAAATTCTATAATTAAACTAGTAGACCAGATCTAGTAATTACAACTTTTAAAATCAACATATGCGATCCCATCGTACCAGATTGATTATGTGTAGTTCGCGATCCTGTTATGTAAGCGAAGATCACCTGTCGATATCGACAGAACTTAATAATTATCTAAATAACGACCTTCGGTCATGCACCAACATAATGATCCCGCATACATAGGTGCCACATATCAAGGATCGCATATACGCATAGCCTATCGATACTCTCT
>JABUQX010069108.1:0-17500 GCA_015478945.1 Trachelipus rathkii
AAAGAGAGCAGAGGGTATTATATATATAATTAGATTAATAAATAATTAAAATAATTAAATTAAATGTTATTATGTTAGATATATATTTATATAATAATAATCAATAATTATAATATAAAATTTTAATAATATATATATAATTATATTAAATTAATATTATATAACAAATATAATAATTAATTAAAATAATTAATATCTAATTCATTAATTATTTGTGATGGGAATAAATATTATCTTTATCTATACCCATGTTAGTTTATATACTATTATTATTGAGTGTGATTATGTATTAATGCTCACTTATCCTATTTTATATTAATATTATATATTATTATTATTATTATTATTATTATTATTTAATTATTATTTTATTGTATATTATTACACAGAATTAGGGAGCGAATGTTATATATCTGTGTGTATTATATTTTTTTTTTTTATTTATATGTTCTAATAATTTTTCAATATTGGTAAATTATATATATTGGCATTAAAATTTGACTGATTTGAAAATTTCAAAATTTATGTTTATTTTTATTTTTAAAGAAAAAATGTTATATGAATATAAAATTATTGAATTTAAATATTTGTCTTCCTCATATAAGAAAAGTCTAAAGGTGTTGAAATATACTCGTGGACTCAGCGGGGTAACCGAACGGGTGAGGGACTTACGTCCGTACCCTCTGTCCACGTCGGCTCTGATAGTACTCATACCTTATAAAATTAATAATAAAAAATAAATATTATACTAAAATATTATAATATATATATTATATAGATTATATATATATATATATATATATTATTTATATTAATATAATTTATAAAAAATAATTTTAATATTAAAAAGCAACTAACTGAGAACAACTTTTCTCTTCTTTCTATTGGAGTTTATATATGTTAATAACGTCTATAACAGATGCATAAATATGGTAGTAGACGTATTAGTGTTGATGCGTATATTAATTTCGATATTAGTGTTAATAAATGCTTTATTAATGTCATCCTATATGATAATAGAGGAGTTAAAGAAACTATATATATCATGTAAATTAAATAAATGAAAAAATAATAAATTCATTAAATTATTTTTGGATATAGATTAAATTGTTAATTTATTTTTTAATAACTTATCTTATATTGTTTAATAACTAATAAAATAAAAAAATGAAAAAAAAAAAAATAAATAATAGTATTAATGTGAATAAATATTTATCCCCCCTTTTTTTTACCCCGGTTCACCCCTACGTATTTTTTATTTTTATATTTTAGTGAGTTTTTTAAACATAAATATATAAAACTAGAATAAATAAAAAAATAATAAAAATAAATAACATGAAATTCCTGAGATTGCAATTATAAAAATGAAAAGTAATTTCTAATAAAATTTTTAATTATTCTATAATAATTATTATTATATAATTTTCAATTTATATATAGCATTTTCTTAATACATGCTAGGGTTGGCTACGTACTCACCAGATTCGCGATGCTGTGCTGAGCGGGTGCACTGGTGCGCGTAGGCGTTGCGGTCGCTGGTGCGGTAGTGTCAGTATATTAGTATGTTATGGTGACGAATGCGCCTTAATACACAAACTCAGTGTTAATACCTAAGTGTTTGTGGTGCAATATTATTAAAATATTAAGTAGAGCTCACGCGGTGCAGCATTAAAACATGAGGTGTTAAAGTAGTATTATGTTGACGACCAAATAAATATGATATTTATTGGTTCGGTGCGGTGGGTTGTGCTCGGTGCTTGATGCGGTGCGGTGCGGTGCCCTCATATTCCTGGTGCTCTTGATCCACCCTAATTACATTGTATGCCTGTTCGTTATATTCACTATGCTTCTTATATGTCTCAATATAGCGTTATTTTTTTTATACCCGGGCATTGTGTAAAATTATTCTCAATTTATGGGGAAACTTTCTTAAGAAACTCCTCTTCGTATAGTACTCCTTTTAAAGTGTATATATAAATAACGTTCGATCTTTATAGAGCATCTACCTTAATTTTAGTTATTGATTTGTGAATAGATAACCGCTAATTTTAAATACTATTATACAATTACTCACAATATGTGATTCAAGCTTTAGAACTAATAAATAATTTTTTAGATAAATATTTATTATAGATATATATTTTTAATTTTTTGTCATATAGTTTAATATAATATAATTATTTATTTATGTTATACTTAATTTTTCGTCCTTCGTCATCTTATAACACATAATTTTATGATAAATATTTTATATTTTTTCTATTATCTTCTTCTTCTTCCTTCTTTTATTAACTTTCAATTCACATTCTTTACAATCTTATGAGAAGTAGGTTTCCTCTATTAGTGGAAACCCTCTTTCACTTTACGGTCCTTTATACATTATATTTAACTTGGAGTTATCTTACGTTATTAACTTTGGTGCAATGATTTATCACAATGTCATAGTATATTATCCCTTGATAGTTTTTATACATCTCACAGGCTGGGGTCTTTCACCTCACTTCGTGGGATCTATAAGTTATATTCCTTACCTCATACTTTAACTATATAAACATTTTCTCTCTCTCTCTCTCTCTTACTTCATTATTATCTTCTCTATAGTTTTAGATATCTCCTTTTCTCACAAATCTTACTCTATCTATCATATTCTAATACCTTTTTCTCTGTTTTATTGTCTTCTATCTCTCTCTCTCTCTTTTATTATTGTCTCTCCTCTCTATATCTATCTATATCTATATATCTATATAACTATCTCTATCTTCTTACTCTCTATATATATATTCTCTCTTATATCTCTATATACTACCTTTCATTGATTTTCTCTCTCATATCTCTCTCTCTATATCTTCTCTCTCTCTTATATATATATTAATATATGATATATATCTATTATATATATATATATCCTACCTACTACACTTAATATCTATACTACTCTATATATCTACTATATATATTACTTCCTTCTCTCATATATTCTATCTATCTCATAAACCTTATTACTACCATTTCTATTGGTATTATTTATCCAGTATAAATTTTAAATCAAACCCTCCTACATCGGTTACTTATTATTTATTTATCATAATTTCTGAGGTTCATGTAAAGTTTATATTGTTTGTCATATATTATAATATAAGCAATATAAACCTGAAGGGTCGTTTATCTCTCTTGCAAATGTACTACCCTAGTACTATATACTCACTACTTTGAAGAAACTCTTATATTATAATACTTACTAATTAAAGAATTTAACTTCTCTCTTCATATGATCCGATATATATATATCTTAAATATTGATACATAACTTATTATACGAATAAGTTATCCTCTGTACTTCTGCTCTAAGGTTAATTATAAACTTATATTATATAATAGTTTAGTCTTTAAAATAGGATGTATAGTAGAATAAATAAAAATAAACATTATATTTTTTTCATAAGGTTTTCTCTAAAATTTTATTTATCAGTAATATTTCTCTAAATTTCATTCCTAATACTTTATTATTTTTATTTCTAGTTTTTATATTATTTTATATAACTTTTCATCTTTCCTTGTTATCCTTTTTCCTACACTCATATTTATGTCACTATACTGTCTAATAAATCATATATTATATATTATATCTATTTGTATATAAACATATATATATATATTAATATCTATAATATTATATATATATATTAATATATATATATAATAATGGGCTAGGGAATAGATATATCTTTTATTAAGTGTTCTACTATATATTACCACTCAGTAAATTTCATATAGGTATGGTAAATTATATCTCTCCTAGAGATAGGTATATATATATCACCTTCATACTATAATTATAAATAGAATATACAATGGACTTAAATTCCGTTTTCACCTCTTGTCAAATCTTTGTTATATATATATATAATTATATATTATTATTATTATTAATTTAATATTATTATATATAATATATTATATATATATATACTATATTATATATTATTATATATATATATATAATATATTATATAATATTAAATATATACATATATATATTAATATATATGTAATATATATTAATATATTAATATTAATATATATACACTATTATATTAATATATATATATAATATATATTAATATTAATATATATATATATATATATATATATATTATATATATATATATATATTATATATATTATATTAATATGTTATTATCTGATATTTTAATTTCTTATTTAATTAAAACTTATTATTATTCATAGTTTGTAAATAATATATAATATTTTTTATTGCTTATATATACTAAATATTTGTAGCACGATTTATTTTTTTTTTTATTTGTACATTATTTTATTATATAATAAAAAAAATATATAATATAATAATGAGATAATATAATAATAATATTGGTTAAATTTTTATTTTTTTTCTTTCTTTCTAGACTAATTTTATATATTATATTATATATTATATATTATATTGGAGTCTCTATCATTAGGCCAGTAGTACATGCTATATATGAAACTAATAATAATAAGATGAAAATTAATAATTTTGAAATATTTAGAACTTAAAACTTTCATATTTAACAACACTTAATAAAATATTTATTTTTTACTAAATATTTAGTAGTATAACTACATTATTAACTATTAGTATATATTTATTATCTTAGACTAGCAGGTAGTATCAAACTTATATTTGACCATTAGAATTCCTTGTATTAGTATTTTCACGAGATGACATAAGTTGCCAAATAATATATATTTTTATTATTTTATGTAGCTATCTTTTTTAGAACTTTATTTATTTATTCTATTTTATATATATACCTTTTAGGGGGTATCGGAGCTGACGGAGGGCGAGTGAGGGTGACAGAAAGTTCCACCAGTCTGTACCCCGGTAGGCCTTGAACCTCGACATCTTTCCTCTTTTAATATTTTAAAGATTGGATATCCTTTAGTCTCATAATATAAAGAAATATAATTCACATTTGGGCAACTTTGCAACGCTCCTCCGATACTGACCAGTTTACTTTCTATATTACTCAAAAATAACTGTTGATTGATTCAGGAAAAACAATTCAGAAAGACAATTAATATTTTTTAAAAAGCGTTTTTTCTTTGTTTTTTTCTCCTTTTTTGGGGGGTAAAAACAACAATGTAGTTTTATATTTTCGTGTTTTTTATTTTATCGATTAGACGTTATATCGGTATTTTTATAGTATTACTGCCTGTCTCTTTCAGGTAATGTTGACCTTATATTTATATTATAATTAATATTATATATATATATATATTATTATATATATAATATATATATTATATATTATATTATATATATATATTATTATATAATTATAATAAGTTTTTTAAATTTTTTTGAACTAAATAAAATGCACATAATTATAATTATGTGTTTGAATTTTTAAGTACTTATGAAGTTAATTTCTGACAAGTATAATATATACACGCTATAATATATATATATATATAATATATATATTAATATTAATACTAAGCTAAACCTAACCTAACTATAATATACCTATATCCTATATAATTATAACTTAATAAACTCCTTAATATCTAATACTCCTTATCTACTATTAATATATATATATATTATAAAATAATAATATAATAATCTATATACTATTAACCTATTAAACCTTAAACTCACCTATATATCATCTAATAATCACTAATATCTTATAATTATATACCTATATCATCATTTATATAATTAATTTTCCTATAACTATTATGTACTTTTATTAAACCTTAACATATTAGCTCACTCACAAAATAATAATATATATTAATTAAAAGATAATGATTATAATATATATTCAAACATACATATGAACAAGGAAAGGTGGGCACGATATAATGAATGCGTTAATCAGAATTAGTTCTGTTATATTACGTTTAATATTATATTAACTTTGGCGTTTAATCAGATATTGTGAGGACGTAAATTTAGATAAAGGAAAGTACTCAAATTTTAAACTTAAAAGATCTTGGAAATGAAGAGATGCAAATTTCTTGGAGGAAAATATTTATATCAAGCATATTAAATCTTATATACTTAGATACAAAGTTTAAGATATTCAATTTCTATACAAATTTTTACTTGTACTTGTTATTTGTAGTTATCAAAATTTAAATGAAGTTGTGTTACAAATGTCCCCTCAATTTGTAGCAAGTAATAATTCATTATGCATTGAATAACCTACCTTCGAGTCAACTATAGTACTCTGATTGTTATCAAATTACAAAAGAAGGTTCCATAAAAATCATAAAAATAAGTACTATTTATATTGATTGGATTGAGAGTACTTATTGATTCTCTCGCTGAGTAGGAACCCTTTCGACTTACACCACCAAGCACTTGTTACACCACTCCGCTTATCTTTCAATTCCGTGATAAAGATATATAGAGGATTATTTGAATGGAGTTCCACTCCTCGGACCAGCTCGCAGTTCTAGCAAATAAATTGGTCACGCTCTTACTGCTGAAAAACGGAAATATTTCTGGTAGTCTTCTCAAGTTATCGGAAATAACAGAGTCAGGCGGTAGGGCGAGGCTCTTCAGGAAATAGTATGCGAGTTCCGTGTTTACGTCCCGGCAAGGCTGCACAGACTTGAGTGCGAATTCGGGTAGATTTGGGCCAAAGCCAAGCTCGTGATGATTGCGATGTATGAGATGGATGTCGTGTCGTCGCATGCGTGCCCGACTTGGCGATTTTCATGTGTGCCTGTCTCATAGATGTCAAATCTGGTTATTTGTGGTTCGCGATCATGCTTAAGGTTGTAGAGCAGAAGAGCAATGTGATAGTACTTGACTATGTTGTAATGTTTGGGGTCACTATACTTAAAATGGAGTGTTAGAAAAAAACATTGATGGTAGAATGCAACAATTTTTGTGAGGATATTGTGCAGATTATGTATCACTGTTCGCATAACAGTGTGAAATTTGGCTTCTCGCTTTGTCGTCACTCTTCTTTTTTATTTTCACATGGCCTTGGGGACTTGTAAGAAATAACTCCATAGTGACATCTCGTATCTGTGATATATATGTTGTGTCGTTCGGGGTACCGTAATACACATGTATTCTTCACAGTTATAAATGTTGCATTTACACACATGTAAACTCAATGTGAGTTCCAGTTCGCTTGGCTTTTGCTACAAGAAAGGCAAGTCTCGCTCGCTACTGTGTAGACTGAGTTCGTTCTGTTCTTTCTTTTGAATACGGTCTGATTGATATCTATTTTAAGCACATTATATATTAACCCTTAAGCATCGGTTCTTCCAAACACTTGAATCTTAGATATGGCTTTCACTTTGAGAATCACTAGTCTTTTGTGACAACATTTTATTCAGCGATGCGTTAATGGTTAAATACTTATTAATATTTGAATAAATTTTAACATTCATTTTACAAAAATATGAAATTTTGCAATAACGCGTGTGCTATTCTCTACGCCTACTCATCGACTTCCATTGGCTGAAGTTGGACTGCCGAACCCCGAAGCAAACTCTCTAAAGTAGTGGCGTCATTGATTGACTTACTATAATGTTGCATCTAGCTACACAGATCATCACCGAAAGTTTGCTCAGGATAGACTATAACAATACTAAACGCAATTGTCGGGCGATTAATTGATGTGTATTGTGATAACTTTTTTGAGCAGCTCAGTTCACCCTATAGTGATGAGCTGTTTATTATATGTTATGAGAAAGTACACCGGAAGTGTGACACGAGGATATAAATCAAATTTCTTCATGAACTTTTTTTCACAAATATTCATGAAAAAATGCTTTTATAATCACAAAATGATATAAACACTATATATATATGATTTACTATAATAACATAACATAATTATTAAATAATATAATAATGTAATAACACTAATATATAATATGATTATAAACTAATCATTAATAATATAAATATAAAAAAGTGATATTTGAAAAGTGTATTGATACGGTGAAATAAAAATAGATCTTATACATAATGAATATTGTGCCTGTCTCTCAGTTCTAATATAATTTTAAGGACTTTGCTCTATGAGTACATTTGCTTGCCAGAAATGTAATTTCCTTTTATCAACATGACGTCAAAATATACCATTAATACTTAATAGGATATAAGCATCTGTACAAAATAGTATAGGATAATAAACGGACCTTATGTAATATTAATTTTGCTTTATAGTATATTCTTCTTTATTTATAATAAATTACACGCTTATTATGCTATAGAATCTTTCTAGTGTGAAAATCTTTTCTCACTAATGTCATCAATGATGCAAGTTCATTCGATATGAAAATTCAAGAAAGATATACAGCTTTCATTGATACGGCAAACGCTAGTCAGTATACTCTCTTATACTTTAAGCAATAGATTATCCAAATAAGGAAAACTTCATGAGAATCAACATGATGAGAATATATAGACACATGCTGATTATTCACTCTTATATTTCATTCAAAATGGGGATAATAACGCGTGTAATAGGAGACAAACTATACATCATTGCCGTCATCAAGTATATTATGAGCCATTGATAGGGAGGGCTTAGGAAATTTTGGAAAAAAAAAGTTTATCTGTTATCCAGAAATCATGATTTCTAGTGCACATTCTAAATCTGATAAGACAGTAGACTTGTGTTTTTGACTATATGCAATCTCGTTATTTAAGTTAAGACATGGTTGTGTGATGTTAGGTAGGGATAGTGAGTCTATTACGTCGTTAACGGTTACTCAGAGTGGGAGTTAAACAAAGTGTATATCGCTCTAAGAAGTAAAATCAGTATTATCGATCTCTACTCTTTGAATATTAGAACAGAAAAATGGTTAAAATAGTATATATAAAACCGTAACAATTCTCTCGAAGGAGTTTAAGTTCCTTACAAGGTATTAACCGCTTTAAGGGTGATATGAGAATTTAGACGGGGGGAAGATTCAGTATTTCGGGACTTTGATATAATAGACGCAGCCTCAATATAATAAATTCTATAACGTCGGTAACTACGGATAGTAGATAGGTATTAACAAAGCGATGACATAACTAGAATTCCTGATTATAACCTCATCTACTGGCTAATATTAACGTTTAGGTAGAAATTTGCGACATTAATAATATTTAAAAGGATTACCGCGGTGATTCTACTATATCAGGAAGTACAAATATATACTCACTATTAATATAATATATATTCCGATTGGGATTCACATGCGAGGCGATATATGGTACCCTCATATATCCTTAGTAACTATAGTATAGGGCTAATACTCAAACTATTTATGCTAGATAGTAATATTTGGAAATTTAGGATTACATAACATATCTTCGATCCAACATATCTCAGAAAAACTACATAGCTAAGGGAAGCCAGGCAATAACCATTTTGTTCGAGAATCCTTGTTAGATAAATTTTGTTCGTGTTCTTGTTGGGAAGTCTGTAAAAAAGAAATCATATTCAATGCTAACAATGGCGTACAGGGCAAAGTGTAAACAACAAAATGAGAACGAGAAATAAAAAATAGAATTAGATACAAATTACGGCATAGCTAATATTTGGGTAAGTGTTTTTTTTTGGTTTTTTTATTGGAAGGGTGGTTGTGATCATATGGTATATAGTACTGTGGGTATGTGTTACAACCGCGTTATCTTTCACAAGGGATTTTGCAATTTCTTCGGACAAATAAACCCAAGTATTTGTGTGGGTGACTTATTTGTGCGACGACGACATCTATGTGTAAGTCGTGTCAGAATTCTCCAGATTACCGTTATTTTCATTTGATCGACATATTCGATTCACATCTCAGTGAAATAGTGAAGAGGCGAGAGATAGGCATCGGGATCGCCGATATTCTACACCCTCCGTCACAATGTCATACCAGAAGACAGCGGTTGGAGATTATCGTGTGAGTGTTATATTTGATACTCTCGTTTCGCACGGATCAGTGGTTTGTGGTATAGTGGTACTGACCTTATTTTGCTGGTTCAGATAATCCCGTCTAAGGGGTGCTCCTCAAGAAGAATATTCAGACCTCACGATTATACTCTGCCATGCGAGGACGTTTGCCGTGGTTCTTTTGTCGCGACTCTTGGGCGTTTAAAGATGTAACATAAATTATTACGTTACAAATAAACTGATATATAGAAAAGTCTAATTATAATATATTTCAATAGTTAATGTGTAATTTCGTGATGGAAAGGTGTCCCTAGGATCCTGAGTCTTTCCGTGCACGTTCGATTATAATTTAGTATAGTGATACCAGACTTCCTTAATTACATATACTATATGAATATATTTTTTGTCATTACTATTTTCCGTAATGCTAAGAAACAATTTTTTACGGATTGAGCACTGACCATTCGAATGTTTGAGGGTTTTGAATATTTGTTTTTTTTCATTGTGTCTATGTTTTATATTAAGTCACGATTGTTGTGCGATCCACAAGGTTAGAATCGTTCAGGTAAGGATATGCGCATAGAACTTAATTCTGTATAAAGCAGATTAGCTAGTATTAATACTTTCTTTGTGTCCATGTAAGCTATTTGCAAGTGTTGATGTTGTTTTTTGTTAGATTTTTGTAAGTGTATTTTGTGGGATTTTGGCAGATATAGGAAATACACAGCAAAATATAAATCACATTCTTTTTATTTGAGACTTATATTAAGACAGGAAAGATATATCTTTCTCATTATAGATATATTAAACACAGATGCAATAGGTGAATAACTGATACAAAAAGCAAGGAAAGAGAGAAATATCTTATGTAGAATGATTAAAAAAGATAAATGACAAATACTGGGCGCAGATTGGCAAAAGCATCCTGAAAAAATTCTTAGATGTTTATTATTTATATAGTCGTTCGGACGGAGTGTAGGGTAGGACAGGAGGAGGACAATTAGATTGTCAAATGTTACACTTTATTATAACAATCATTTTAGAATTTTTTTTAGGCGATACTTATGAGGCATTAGGTTGAAAATTTTAGATTTATTAATATAAGTACTATTGTTATTATCAATAGTAACTTACAATTAAAATCAACAGACTATTCAATTTATTATTATAGACGGGCTGTCTTGATCAATAATGTTGGCAACGTAATGGATTATTTTTTTATACAGTAAGTAGTAAGTAAGTATTGCGTTCTTTCCTTAATACGAGTAATATTTTAATGATAAGACTAATTGTATAATTTGTTTTAAATTTTCCATAAATAAAAATTTAATTTTATAGTTATTGAAAATTTGTCATAAATGAAGAATAAATTCAAACTAATTTAATACATCTCGAAATTTATTATATATAAAAAATATTTGCATACTGTGTCCATCTGCAGCCAATAGCAATATAAGAAATAATTCACTAGTAAATAAAATGCAAGATAAATAAGGTGGGTTTTTAATGTATTCCAGTTTTTTCGCTACAATGAACATCTTAAATGCTTCACTACATATTTATACAATATCAGAGAGACATACAAAATTATTATTTAAGATATTACACAAATGTATGTGAGTAGTGATGTGTGAGTAATATAAGAGGAGCGTACCATAGCTATGTCATCGTGTTCCAGCAGTTATTGAATAAGTAGATCAATGTTATTTATGAACAAAATATAGGGAAAAAATTTCTATTATTAAGTTGGAAATACGTAAAAAATAGCTTCAAAAAGTCACTCGCAATGGGAGGCTGTTTTTTTTCGGCAAAGATAAGAATTTTGAAAATTTGGTGGATAAATTAAGAATGTGATATACATATACTAACGAGGCCACACATATTAGAAAATAGGAGAAGGATAACTCAACTACATCACGTGAGTCGAGGTAATAAAACATCGGGATTGAGTTTATAAGCGACGAAGTTCAGTTGATACACTAATTAAAAAAAAAAGGAAAAGTTATTTATATAAGTTATATTCGTATTAAAGTAGAGTATACACTACTGAATGAGTTGGGATGCATTAGTAAAGATCATTACACAACACTATACTAGTTATATGAAGTACATGGAAGTCAAGATAAGAAGTCTAGTATAGGGGGATAGGATCTGCCGGTAGCGTTTATAGGTTGTTTCTATTTAAGAGTAACTCATAACTCGGTGGATATACGGTTTTTGGATACTTATTTGATGGTTATATTTCTTCACTCCATAGCTCTCACAGCTATCTTATTTTTACAACGGACTAATTGAGATATGAGGTCGTACAGACGATGTAGACTGGGTATAAAGTAATAATAGTAGTTAAGGCACTGCCACATTTACTTTAGACCATGATAGCGTGGTAGCAAATTATAGGTTAGGGAATATACGCCGTGACTACGCTTTGATCCCTTTATATAATTCAGATTAATATTATAGTAATGTATGTATGAATAATAAGTGCAGAGGGAGGTATTGTTCATACATTTAAAGTAGCCTACACTAAAGATAATATAAAAAATATGATGATCAGTGTAGATGAGTTATGATTATGATTTATTATGGTAACCCGTATTTTGAGTGGTTGTCATCATATCCAATTAAAGTGCAAGCTAAACTACTCGCCCAGCTAAAACTGGTTAGTATGGGTATAATGCTTCATCGATTTAAAGGTCACTAGTATATAATAGTGCGATAAACTCAACGGTGAAATCGGTAACAAAACAGCTCACATTTATTCTGAGTTAATTATTGCTTGGTATTTATTAATTAATAAATGACATTGAGGTATATATTCAACTTAGTGCGTATCCGATTAGTATATCTATTAATATTGAAACGGGTCTGAATTAAGAAGGTAATAAGTAATACGTATATAATTATATGAGATAATAATTAACTAGATACGTGTATATATATAAGAGTAATTACGTGAATAGTATATAGAATTCTATCATAGACATCAGTGTAAGGTAGTAATATTACGGTAAGATGGTAAGATATAAATTTATTTAATTATAATATAGGAAGGTTTAATGAGAAGATCATTACTGATAAGTAGGAATAAAGTATTTTATAGTTGATATATTAATAGGTACTTATCTCATTATACAGCAGATCATTGGTAAGTAGTATTGAAATTAGTAAGTTAGGAATGAACTAGAAAGTCACAGACTAGCTGTGACTTAATATATGGTAGAAGACTAAATTAATATACCTGTATTAGCATCGTGAAATAATTAGCTATATTATTATTTTCGGCTTATATGTTAATTGCACATATTATTAAGATAAGAAGCGGACACTACTCCTGACAATAGAGGACCGGTATGGATTAGTAAAATAATCATAGTGATATATATTGTGGTAAGCTTCTGAACAAAAACACTATTAAATTATAGCCTTAAATGATTAGTTAAGTAACACGTGTGAGATCCTGCATCTCGTATTAGTATTCGAGTAGTACAGTTATCTGCTAATGATTAGTATTATATTTCTTACTATTAATATCTTAGAGTAAAGATATTATATGTAGGAGTAAATGTTAGTTGCCAGATAGATTCAGAGCATTATCTTCCGAGCATAAAATATTGTCTCTAAGATCATATCAAATATTGGCTAAACTTAATACACAGCAGGAGACGATATCGCGTGCATGACTGAGGCAAAGTATGACTAGTACGTACAACTTTGGCTAACCAGACTTCGTTTGAGACGTAAACAGCGTATAAGGTGTAATATTAAAATATAAAAGGCACCTATAGTCTTTTGGGCCTACGCGTATTGGCTATGAGGTTGGAGCATCAGTGGCAACTAACACTACATGGTTATGGAGTGAGCTATGTTAATATCATCATTTTGTAAACCACATTAAGCATATCAATTAATAATATTTCTGTTGTACTTATTATATTACAAATTAGTTATTTCTGGGCAAGAAATGATAATAGGAGCTTATTAGGTTTAAGGCTCACTGTTTTCCATATATCATACTGTATATTCACGATGCTACCTTTACGAAACATTCAGATATCATGTAATTTTAGTTGTCCTTTCAGGTAATCTCAAAATAAATATTTAGTTATTTCTCAGTGGAAGTAGGACTTCCTCTGTACACCTAAAGAACTTACTCGTCACTTGAAGACATAAATAGAGAACGGATCGCTTAGTGTATGATATATATTACAACTATCCGAACAATGATATCAAAGTAGGTATAAAACTTATATTGGTACAATTGGGAGTGACCAAGTAGTGCCATACTGATCGAGGGCTGCATTCTGCCAAATACGATACATACACCAGATAGTCAAATTAAAAGCTAATACTGTAAACGCATCCTTTGATTAACTGTATGTGAAGTCATGCCAGTAAGTAGTGCACAGCTGAAGTAATTAGTTTTATTATTTGGAGTTTTTATAATGGTTATACGTACCTCAGTCTCACTTGAATGTATTATTATTTATTATCGTTAGTATTCGTATTATTTACTTTAATTATTATATATAACAGTATATAAATAATGTGGATTATTATATATGTCTTCTATGTATGTGAGTTGGTGAGGTATAAGGTGTTATTATATTAATCGGATATTGCCACTTTCACAGATATATATTCATTCCATATAGATTCTGAGCGATATTTATTTAGATTAATTATTATATGATTTTAGACTTAGTATTATAATTATTTATATATACGGATGTATATCTGATAAGTTCAAATATTATGCATCATCTGATACTGGATACTCATTAAATTATAGGTGAGTGTAGGTGCTTCGATGAGTGTGAGATGGTCGGATTTAATATAGATGATATAGGTTAAAACTATTATGGTAATATATTGTTATTGGATAACTTTAAATATATTTATTGAATTACTTACACATATAATTAAAGATTTTTACAGTATTATTTAATTTATTTATGTTAAAATATATACTATATCTACTTCCATCTCTTACTATTAGCACTCTGAGGAACAAGATTTTATGCTGAGCTACTAACGTAAGGTGATACACATTTGTAAGTAATCGATTATTATTATGGATGTAACGTGTGGCTGCCCGCCCAAAGGGGAGGATTAGTCACTAATGATCTGGCTAATAATCTTCTCCCTTGATGTACCCGTGGAACTTAAACTCGCACCTCGTCACGTGTGGTGTGTGTAGAGAGGAGAGAGTAGATGGAAGATCAAAAATCTGCTTTGCATTGGGAGACATACACCGTAGGCATCTTCCAATTCGGTAACATCGAAATCCATATATACAATTTTTAAATTTGACGTGGGTCTGAGGCGAATTTAGAAGGGGAAGCGCTCAATGGATTCGACGATGGAAGTAATTATAATACAGTATCTTTGTTCATTCGCTGAGGTCGTCCACATGTCGGCGGA
The DNA here is from genome assembly GCA_015478945.1 of Trachelipus rathkii. Lineage (NCBI taxonomy): Eukaryota > Metazoa > Arthropoda > Malacostraca > Isopoda > Trachelipodidae > Trachelipus > Trachelipus rathkii. The sequence goes on from JABUQX010069108.1 coordinate 15,339, forward strand.
AAGGTAGGACTGACAAAAGGAATTATTGGTGGAGAAAATCTACTAGGATTTATCGGTATTTAATATTGAACAAGTGTTATTATGAGTGGTGTTGCTTAGCGAACGGTTTTAGTTAAATAAGGTTATACTACGTACCATATCGCATCGTGACTTCGAATACGACATCCCCGATGAACAATAGCTTGGCTGACACATTTAATCTTCTTTGATATACGGCCATGTACTCAAAGAACTGACTCTCGAGATCCTCATCTATGTTAGGACTCCGGGACATGCTGTAATCAGATATTTATTCCCGGATTAGCCAGTAACGGCGTCGGACCGCGCACGAAGATAATAATACATCAGTTCTCCTTTTGGGTCAAAACACTTTCTCTTGACCGATAACCAGATGTATGAAAGGGAGGGCTCGATAGGTCTCTGAACTGGAGTCTAACCAGGGCCTCCCCCCTTGTTTGATGGGAAGAAGAGTCTATATTCCATGGGAGGTTGCTATGGGTGTTATCAGCAGAGCGCAGCAGGAGGTCATGAAGGTCATAGAGGAAATTAATTTGGATATGTCCCGTTACCTAGCAGCTACATCAAAAGACAAACTTTCGTTCTCGTAATATATAGATTGATGCTATCGCGCGGGAGTTAAAGCAACAGGATTAGTTGATCAATGATGGCAAATGTACAGTCTTTAGAGTAGCATGCCAGTGTAACAAGCGGTTCGGATCAGGAACGGTGTCTTATGAATGACTCACCTTGGGATTAGTCATATAACAAAGGAGAACGTATCTTGAACTGTTAAATGTTTGAAACAATAAGGGCCAAGTGCATTAGGTTGTACTGCTCTTAAGGACGGCTGAGAGTTCTCTCCTCAGCGCGGTTAAGTGAGGTGTATCTGGGATGAATCAATGTGTGTGAGGAGATATATGCCCACCTGTATATATATGCGCTTAAGTATACTTAGCGTTATTGCCAAAGCAGAGAGCCTCTAAGCCTATGAGGGAACGGATTTTCATGTCGAGGAATAATTGTCAAACATAATATACATAGCGACGATACGCACACGAACGTAGAGTCAGAGCGACAGGCTCTTGGTGTGTTCTTTTCTGCTAGAGGGCAGACAGATTTACTCTACATCAGCACATCAGACTTCTCTTTGAGTTCCCCAACAGGCGACCACTGATTAGATAAACTACTGCTTTCAATATAGGGGTGTTCACAATTGTTTACTTAATGCATACAAGCATTGAATCAATAAATGCACATATATAAATAAGGGGACCGGAAATCTGAAATGTTATGGTGGGAGGAAGTATTGGTCAAGGCAATCCCATGTGTATCAGGGTGATTGAGGTGCGAAGTTGTATAGTTGGCAGAAAATGTTGAAGGTGGTAGGAAGTGGACAAGTAGCAACTTTGATATTAATAGATATTAGATATCCGAAGACTATTTGATAGATAGGTTTCAGTTTCATGGACACTATAAATATTTACAATGGGAATTCGAAATAATCAATATACGATTCCGACAATTAATACAATCTAGGGAATGTGAAGTTGAGAGAGTTAAGTGCGCAAGTATATAGACGTTACGGTATAGGAAATTACAAAATATCTTATCAATTAGAGCGAGTCTTTGGCGGTCTCAGTCGTTTTAAATGTTAGAGCGCCGGAGCCGGCACTTAAAGGGGAGGGTATGTGAGCTTTCATTAGCTTTTTAGACAAAATTTTTCAAAAGATTTTCTGGTATAAATTAATGAGATAATGAAAATTTTTAAATTTATATTCTTCGCACAGCGTTTTAAAGGTATTTCTAGAATGTAGTTTCGACGAAACAACTGATTTATTTAAATAATCATAAATGGCAGCTATAATGATAGTTATTATTGTATTGGTAATTCATAAATTGCACGTATAGGATACTTTATTTTGAACGAATGCACTAGTAGAGCATCTTGTTAACGGTTGATTTCTTTTATTAATTTAGTACACCTGGGGCAGGTATATATTATATATAAACGACAAATCAGTAACGATGGAATATATATTTAAAAAGAAAAAGGTATGAAAAGTTCCGCAACTACGTGACTTAACTGCAACAGACATCAACTCTACAAGATACTAATAGGTTTAGTAGCCTGGTCTATACGTAAGTTATGAATGCGTTCCATG